>CAKAJE020000846.1:0-144564 GCA_916610135.2 Macropis europaea
TAAATGCAATACTAAACTTCTAGGATAAGCAAACAGAGATCCGATTAGATCATTTTATATTACGGTTAATATAAGAATTCAGCGTAATTCTATCACATTTGTTCAACTTACGTCGCTCCTATTCAGATAGCGTATTGGGCTAAGCGGCATCACAAAGCGCATGAAATGGCGAACAAAATGCACTATTAAACTCTAGGCTAGGGCGAACAGAGACCAGATTAGATCATTTTATACTTTGTTAACATAAGGATTCTGCGAAATTTTATCACATTTGTTCAATTTACGTCGCTCCTATTTCAGATAGCTTATTCGGGCTAAGCGGCATCTGAAGGCGCATGAAGTGACGAGTAAAATGCACTATAAACTTCTAGGGTAGGACAAACAGAGACCCGATTAGATCATTTTATATTATGGTTAATTTAAGATGTCAGCAAAATTCTATCACATTTGTTCAATTTACGTCGCTCCTGTTTCAGATAGCGTGCTGGGCCATGCGGCATCTTAAAGCGCGTGGAATGGCGAGTAAAATGCACTATTAAACGTCTATGATAGGGCAATCAGAGACCAGACTAGATCATTTTATACTTTGGTTAATATAAGAATTCAGCGAAATTCTATCACATTTGTTCAATTTACGTCGCTCCTATTTCAGATAGCGTATTGGGCTAAGCGGCACCTCAAAGCGCATGAAATGGCGAGTGAAATGCACTATTAAACTTCTAGGGTAGGGCGAACAGAGACCCGATAGATCATTTTACATTAAGGTTTAATATAAGTATTCAGGGAAATTCTATCACATTTGTACAATTTACGTCGCTTCTATTTCAGATAGCGTATTGGGCTAAGCGGTATCTCAAAGCGCATGGAATGGCGAGTAAAATGCACTGTTAAACTTCTAGGGTAGGGCCAACAGAGACCCGATTAGATCATTTTATATTATGGTTAATTTAAGAATTCAGCCGAATTCTATCACATTTGTTCAATTTACGTCGCTCCTATTGCAGATAGCGTATTGGGCTAAGCGGCATCTCAAAGCGCATGAAATGACGAGTGAAATGCACTATTACACTTCTAGGGTAGGGCGAACAGAGACCCGATTAGATCATTTTATATTACGGTTAATTTAAGAATTCAGCCAAAATTCTATCACATTTGTTCAATTTACGTCGCTCCTATTTCAGATAGCGTATTGGGCTAAGCGGCATCTCAAAGCGCATGAAATGGCGAGTAAATGCACTGTTAAACTTCTAGGGTAGGGCAAACAGAGACCCGATTAGATCATTTTATATTATGGTTAATTTAAGAATTCAGCCGAATTCTATCACATTTGTTCAATTTACGTCGCTCCTATTGCAGATAGCGTATTGGCTAAGCGGCATCTCAAAGCGCATGAAATGACGAGTGAAATGCGCTTGTAATCTTCTAGGGTAGGGCGAACAGAGACCCGATTAGATCATTTTATATTACGGTTAATATAAGAATTCAGCGTAATTCTATCACATTTGTTCAACATACGTCGCTCCTATTTCAGATAGCGTACTGGGCTAGGCGGAATCTTAAAGCGCGTGGAATGGCGAGTAAATGCACTACTAAACTTCTATGATAGGGCAATCAGAGTCCCGTTTAGATCATTTTATATTTTGTTTATATAAGATTTCAGGAAATTCTATCACATTTGTTCAATTTACGTCGCTCCTATTTCAGATAGCGTATTGGCTAAGCGGCATCTCAAAGCGCATGAAATGGAGAATAAAATGCACAATGAAACTTCTAGGCTAGGGAGAACAGAGACCCGATTAGATCATTTTACATTATGGTTCATAAAAGAATTCAGCGAAATTCTATCCACAATTTTCAACTTACGTCGCTCCTATTTCAGAGAGCGTATTGGGCTAAGCGGCATCTCAAAGCGCATGAAATGGGGAGCAAAATCCGCTATTAAACTTCTAGGGTGTGGCAAACAGAGACCCGAATAGATCATTTTATATTATGGTTAATTTAAGAATTCAGCAAAATTCTATCACATTTGTTCAATTTACGTCGCTCCTATTTCAGATAGCGTTATTGGGCTAAGCGGCATCTCAAAGCGCATGAAATGACGAGTAAAATGCACTATTAAACTTCTAGGGTAGGGCAGCAGAGACCCGATTACATAATCTAATATTATGGGTAATTTAAGAATTCAACAAAATTCTATCACATTTGTTCAATTTACGTCGCTCCTATTTCAGATAGCGTATTCGGATATGCGACATATCAAAGCGCATGAAATGGCGAATAAAATGCACTCTTAAACTCTAGTCTAGGCCGAACAGAGACCCGATCAGATCATTTTACATTATGGTTAATAAAAGAATTCAGCGAAATTCTATCACATTTGTTCAATTTACGTCGCTCCTATTTCAGATAGCTTATTGGGCTAAGCGGCATCTCAAAGCGCATGAAATGACGAGTGAAATGCACTATTAAACTTCTAGGATAGGGCGAACGGAGACCCGATTTGGATCATTTTACATTAATGTTAATATAAGAATTCAGGGAAATTCTATCACATTTGTTCAATTTACGTCACTCCTATTTCGATAGCGTACTGGGCTAGGCGGCATCTTAAAAGCGCGTGGAATGGCGAGTAAATGCACTACAAAACTTCTATGATAGGGCAATCAGAGACCCGATTAGATCATTTTATATTTTGTATAATATCAGATTTCAGGGAATTTGTATCACATTTGTTCAATTTACGTCGCTCCTAATTCAGATAGCGTATTCGGCTAAGCGGCATCTCAAAGCGCATGAAATGGCGAATGAAATGCATTGTTAAACTTCTAGGCTAGGGCGAACAGAGACCCGATCAGATCATTTTACATTATGGTTAATAAAAGAATTCAGCGAAATTCTATCACATTTGTTCAACTTACGTCGCTCGTATTTCAGATAGCGTATTGGGCAGACGGCATCTCCAAAGAGCATGAAATGGCGAGTAAAATGCACTATTAGACTTCTAGGGTAGGGCGAACAGAGACCCGATTAGATCATTTTATACTTTGGTTAACATAAGGATTCTGCGAAATTTTATCACATTTGTTCAATTTACGTCGCTCCTATTTCAGATAGCTTATTGGGCTAAGCGGCATCTGAAGGCGCATGAAGGTGACGAGTAAAATGCACTATAAACTTCTAGGGTAGGACAAACAGAGACCCGATTAGATCATTTAATATATGGTTATTTAAGATGTCAGCAAAATTCTATCACATTGTCAATTTACGTCGCTCCTGTTTCAGATAGCGTGCTGGACCATGCGGCATCTTAACGCGCGTGGAATGGCGAGTAAAATGCACTATTAAACTTCTATGATAGGGCAATCAGAGACCAGACTAGATCATTTTATACTTTGTTTAATATAAGAATTCAGCGAAATTCTATCACATTTGTTCAATTTACGTCGCTCCTATTTCAGATAGCGTATTGGGCTAAGCGGCACCTCAAAGCGCATGAAATGGCGAGTGAAATGCACTATTAAACTTCTAGGGTAGGGCGAACAGAGACCCGATTAGATCATTTTACATTAAGGTTAATATAAGTATTCAGGGAAATTCTATCACATTTGTACAATTTACGTCGCTTCTATTTCAGATAGCGTATTGGGCTAAGCGGTATCTCAAAGCGCATGGAATGGCGAGTAAAATGCACTGTTAAACTTCTAGGGTAGGGCCAACAGAGACCCGATTAGATCATTTTATATTATGGTTAATTTAAGAATTCAGCCGAATTCTATCACATTTGTTCAATTTACGTCGCTCCTATTGCAGATAGCGTATTGGGCTAAGCGGCATCTCAAAGCGCATGAAATGACGAGTGAAATGCACTATTACACTTCTAGGATAGGGCGAACGGAGACCCGATTTGATCATTTTACATTAATGTTAATATAAGAATTCAGGGAAATTCTATCACATTTGTTCAATTTACGTCACTCGTATTTCCGATAGCGTACTGGGCTAGGCGGCATCTTAAAGCGCGTGGAATGGCGAGTAAAATGCACTACAAAACTTCTATGATAGGGCAATCAGAGACCCGATTAGATCATTTTATATTTTGTATAATATCAGATTTCAGGGAATTTGTATCACATTTGTTCAATTTACGTCGCTCCTAATTCAGATAGCGTATTCGGCTAAGCGGCATCTCAAAGCGCATGAAATGGCGAATGAAATGCATTGTTAAACTTCTAGGCTAGGGCGAACAGAGACCCGATCAGATCATTTTACATTATGGTTAATAAAAGAATTCAGCGAAATTCTATCACATTTGTTCAACTTACGTCGCTCGTATTTCAGATAGCGTATTGGGCTAGACGGCATCTCAAAGAGCATGAAATGGCGAGTAAAATGCACTATTAGACTTCTATGGTAGGGCGAACAGAGACCCGATTAGATCATTTTATACTTTGGTTAACATAAGGATTCTGCGAAATTTTATCACATTTGTTCAATTTACGTCGCTCCTATTTCAGATAGCTTATTGGGCTAAGCGGCATCTGAAGGCGCATGAAGTGACGAGTAAAATGCACTATAAACTTCTAGGGTAGGACAAACAGAGACCCGATTAGATCATTTTATATTATGGTTAATTTAAGATGTCAGCAAAATTCTATCACATTTGTTCAATTTACGTCGCTCCTGTTTCAGATAGCGTGCTGGGCCATGCGGCATCTTAAAGCGCGTGGAATGGCGAGTAAAATGCACTATTAAACGTCTATGATAGGGCAATCAGAGACCAGACTAGATCATTTTATACTTTGGTTAATATAAGAATTCAGCGAAATTCTATCACATTTGTTCAATTTACGTCGCTCCTATTTCAGATAGCGTATTGGGCTAAGCGGCACCTCAAAGCGCATGAAATGGCGAGTGAAATGCACTATTAAACTTCTAGGGTAGGGCGAACAGAGACCCGATTAGATCATTTTACATTAAGGTTAATATAAGTATTCAGGGAAATTCTATCACATTTGTACAATTTACGTCGCTTCTATTTCAGATAGCGTATTGGGCTAAGCGGTATCTCAAAGCGCATGGAATGGCGAGTAAAATGCACTGTTAAACTTCTAGGGTAGGGCCAACAGAGACCCGATTAGATCATTTTATATTATGGTTAATTTAAGAATTCAGCCGAATTCTATCACATTTGTTCAATTTACGTCGCTCCTATTGCAGATAGCGTATTGGGCTAAGCGGCATCTCAAAGCGCATGAAATGACGAGTGAAATGCACTATTACACTTCTAGGGTAGGGCGAACAGAGACCCGATTAGATCATTTTATATTACGGTTAATTTAAGAATTCAGCCAAATTCTATCACATTTGTTCAATTTACGTCGCTCCTATTTCAGATAGCGTATTGGGCTAAGCGGCATCTCAAAGCGCATGAAATGGCGAGTAAAATGCACTGTTAAACTTCTAGGGTAGGGCAAACAGAGACCCGATTAGATCATTTTATATTATGGTTAATTTAAGAATTCAGCCGAATTCTATCACATTTGTTCAATTTACGTCGCTCCTATTGCAGATAGCGTATTGGGCTAAGCGGCATCTCAAAGCGCATGAAATGACGAGTGAAATGCGCTTGTAATCTTCTAGGGTAGGGCGAACAGAGACCCGATTAGATCATTTTATATTACGGTTAATATAAGAATTCAGCGTAATTCTATCACATTTGTTCAACATACGTCGCTCCTATTTCAGATAGCGTACTGGGCTAGGCGGAATCTTAAAGCGCGTGGAATGGCGAGTAAAATGCACTACTAAACTTCTATGATAGGGCAATCAGAGTCTCGTTTAGATCATTTTATATTTTGTTTAATATAAGATTTCAGGGAAATTCTATCACATTTGTTCAATTTACGTCGCTCCTATTTCAGATAGCGTATTGGGCTAAGCGGCATCTCAAAGCGCATGAAATGGAGAATAAAATGCACAATGAAACTTCTAGGCTAGGGAGAACAGAGACCCGATTAGATCATTTTACATTATGGTTCATAAAAGAATTCAGCGAAATTCTATCACAATTTTTCAACTTACGTCGCTCCTATTTCAGATAGCGTATTGGGCTAAGCGGCATCTCAAAGCGCATGAAATGGGGAGCAAAATCCGCTATTAAACTTCTAGGGTGTGGCAAACAGAGACCCGATTAGATCATTTTATATTATGGTTAATTTAAGAATTCAGCAAAATTCTATCACATTTGTTCAATTTACGTCGCTCCTATTTCAGATAGCGTATTGGGCTAAGCGGCATCTCAAAGCGCATGAAATGACGAGTAAAATGCACTATTAAACTTCTAGGGTAGGGCAAGCAGAGACCCGATTACATAATCTAATATTATGGTTAATTTAAGAATTCAGCAAAATTCTATCACATTTGTTCAATTTACGTCGCTCCTATTTCAGATAGCGTATTCGGATATGCGACATATCAAAGCGCATGAAATGGCGAATAAAATGCACTCTTAAACTTCTAGTCTAGGCCGAACAGAGACCCGATCAGATCATTTTACATTATGGTTAATAAAAGAATTCAGCGAAATTCTATCACATTTGTTCAATTTACGTCGCTCCTATTTCAGATAGCTTATTGGGCTAAGCGGCATCTCAAAGCGCATGAAATGACGAGTGAAATGCACTATTAAACTTCTAGGATAGGGCGAACGGAGACCCGATTTGATCATTTTACATTAATGTTAATATAAGAATTCAGGGAAATTCTATCACATTTGTTCAATTTACGTCACTCCTATTTCCGATAGCGTACTGGGCTAGGCGGCATCTTAAAGCGCGTGGAATGGCGAGTAAAATGCACTACAAAACTTCTATGATAGGGCAATCAGAGACCCGATTAGATCATTTTATATTTTGTATAATATCAGATTTCAGGGAATTTGTATCACATTTGTTCAATTTACGTCGCTCCTAATTCAGATAGCGTATTCGGCTAAGCGGCATCTCAAAGCGCATGAAATGGCGAATGAAATGCATTGTTAAACTTCTAGGCTAGGGCGAACAGAGACCCGATCAGATCATTTTACATTATGGTTAATAAAAGAATTCAGCGAAATTCTATCACATTTGTTCAACTTACGTCGCTCGTATTTCAGATAGCGTATTGGGCTAGACGGCATCTCAAAGAGCATGAAATGGCGAGTAAAATGCACTATTAGACTTCTATGGTAGGGCGAACAGAGACCCGATTAGATCATTTTATACTTTGGTTAACATAAGGATTCTGCGAAATTTTATCACATTTGTTCAATTTACGTCGCTCCTATTTCAGATAGCTTATTGGGCTAAGCGGCATCTGAAGGCGCATGAAGTGACGAGTAAAATGCACTATAAACTTCTAGGGTAGGACAAACAGAGACCCGATTAGATCATTTTATATTATGGTTAATTTAAGATGTCAGCAAAATTCTATCACATTTGTTCAATTTACGTCGCTCCTGTTTCAGATAGCGTGCTGGACCATGCGGCATCTTAAAGCGCGTGGAATGGCGAGTAAAATGCACTATTAAACGTCTATGATAGGGCAATCAGAGACCAGACTAGATCATTTTATACTTTGTTTAATATAAGAATTCAGCGAAATTCTATCACATTTGTTCAATTTACGTCGCTCCTATTTCAGATAGCGTATTGGGCTAAGCGGCACCTCAAAGCGCATGAAATGGCGAGTGAAATGCACTATTAAACTTCTAGGGTAGGGCGAACAGAGACCCGATTAGATCATTTTACATTAAGGTTAATATAAGTATTCAGGGAAATTCTATCACATTTGTACAATTTACGTCGCTTCTATTTCAGATAGCGTATTGGGCTAAGCGGTATCTCAAAGCGCATGGAATGGCGAGTAAAATGCACTGTTAAACTTCTAGGGTAGGGCCAACAGAGACCCGATTAGATCATTTTATATTATGGTTAATTTAAGAATTCAGCCGAATTCTATCACATTTGTTCAATTTACGTCGCTCCTATTGCAGATAGCGTATTGGGCTAAGCGGCATCTCAAAGCGCATGAAATGACGAGTGAAATGCACTATTAAACTTCTAGGATAGGGCGAACGGAGACCCGATTTGATCATTTTACATTAATGTTAATATAAGAATTCAGGGAAATTCTATCACATTTGTTCAATTTACGTCACTCGTATTTCCGATAGCGTACTGGGCTAGGCGGCATCTTAAAGCGCGTGGAATGGCGAGTAAAATGCACTACAAAACTTCTATGATAGGGCAATCAGAGACCCGATTAGATCATTTTATATTTTGTATAATATCAGATTTCAGGGAATTTGTATCACATTTGTTCAATTTACGTCGCTCCTAATTCAGATAGCGTATTCGGCTAAGCGGCATCTCAAAGCGCATGAAATGGCGAATGAAATGCATTGTTAAACTTCTAGGCTAGGGCGAACAGAGACCCGATCAGATCATTTTACATTATGGTTAATAAAAGAATTCAGCGAAATTCTATCACATTTGTTCAACTTACGTCGCTCGTATTTCAGATAGCGTATTGGGCTAAGCGGCATCTCAAAGCGCATGAAATGGCGAGTGAAATGCACTATTAGACTTCTATGGTAGGGCGAACAGAGACCCGATTAGATCATTTTATACTTTGGTTAACATAAGGATTCTGCGAAATTTTATCACATTTGTTCAATTTACGTCGCTCCTATTTCAGATAGCTTATTGGGCTAAGCGGCATCTGAAGGCGCATGAAGTGACGAGTAAAATGCACTATAAACTTCTAGGGTAGGACAAACAGAGACCCGATTAGATCATTTTATATTATGGTTAATTTAAGATGTCAGCAAAATTCTATCACATTTGTTCAATTTACGTCGCTCCTGTTTCAGATAGCGTGCTGGGCCATGCGGCATCTTAAAGCGCGTGGAATGGCGAGTAAAATGCACTATTAAACGTCTATGATAGGGCAATCAGAGACCAGACTAGATCATTTTATACTTTGGTTAATATAAGAATTCAGCGAAATTCTATCACATTTGTTCAATTTACGTCGCTCCTATTTCAGATAGCGTATTGGGCTAAGCGGCACCTCAAAGCGCATGAAATGGCGAGTGAAATGCACTATTAAACTTCTAGGGTAGGGCGAACAGAGACCCGATTAGATCATTTTACATTAAGGTTAATATAAGTATTCAGGGAAATTCTATCACATTTGTACAATTTACGTCGCTTCTATTTCAGATAGCGTATTGGGCTAAGCGGTATCTCAAAGCGCATGGAATGGCGAGTAAAATGCACTGTTAAACTTCTAGGGTAGGGCCAACAGAGACCCGATTAGATCATTTTATATTATGGTTAATTTAAGAATTCAGCCGAATTCTATCACATTTGTTCAATTTACGTCGCTCCTATTGCAGATAGCGTATTGGGCTAAGCGGCATCTCAAAGCGCATGAAATGACGAGTGAAATGCACTATTACACTTCTAGGGTAGGGCGAACAGAGACCCGATTAGATCATTTTATATTACGGTTAATTTAAGAATTCAGCCAAATTCTATCACATTTGTTCAATTTACGTCGCTCCTATTTCAGATAGCGTATTGGGCTAAGCGGCATCTCAAAGCGCATGAAATGGCGAGTAAAATGCACTGTTAAACTTCTAGGGTAGGGCAAACAGAGACCCGATTAGATCATTTTATATTATGGTTAATTTAAGAATTCAGCCGAATTCTATCACATTTGTTCAATTTACGTCGCTCCTATTGCAGATAGCGTATTGGGCTAAGCGGCATCTCAAAGCGCATGAAATGACGAGTGAAATGCGCTTGTAATCTTCTAGGGTAGGGCGAACAGAGACCCGATTAGATCATTTTATATTACGGTTAATATAAGAATTCAGCGTAATTCTATCACATTTGTTCAACATACGTCGCTCCTATTTCAGATAGCGTACTGGGCTAGGCGGAATCTTAAAGCGCGTGGAATGGCGAGTAAAATGCACTACTAAACTTCTATGATAGGGCAATCAGAGTCTCGTTTAGATCATTTTATATTTTGTTTAATATAAGATTTCAGGGAAATTCTATCACATTTGTTCAATTTACGTCGCTCCTATTTCAGATAGCGTATTGGGCTAAGCGGCATCTCAAAGCGCATGAAATGGAGAATAAAATGCACAATGAAACTTCTAGGCTAGGGAGAACAGAGACCCGATTAGATCATTTTACATTATGGTTCATAAAAGAATTCAGCGAAATTCTATCACAATTTTTCAACTTACGTCGCTCCTATTTCAGAGAGCGTATTGGGCTAAGCGGCATCTCAAAGCGCATGAAATGGGGAGCAAAATCCGCTATTAAACTTCTAGGGTGTGGCAAACAGAGACCCGATTAGATCATTTTATATTATGGTTAATTTAAGAATTCAGCAAAATTCTATCACATTTGTTCAATTTACGTCGCTCCTATTTCAGATAGCGTATTGGGCTAAGCGGCATCTCAAAGCGCATGAAATGACGAGTAAAATGCACTATTAAACTTCTAGGGTAGGGCAAGCAGAGACCCGATTACATAATCTAATATTATGGTTAATTTAAGAATTCAACAAAATTCTATCACATTTGTTCAATTTACGTCGCTCCTATTTCAGATAGCGTATTCGGATATGCGACATATCAAAGCGCATGAAATGGCGAATAAAATGCACTCTTAAACTTCTAGTCTAGGCCGAACAGAGACCCGATCAGATCATTTTACATTATGGTTAATAAAAGAATTCAGCGAAATTCTATCACATTTGTTCAATTTACGTCGCTCCTATTTCAGATAGCTTATTGGGCTAAGCGGCATCTCAAAGCGCATGAAATGACGAGTGAAATGCACTATTAAACTTCTAGGATAGGGCGAACGGAGACCCGATTTGATCATTTTACATTAATGTTAATATAAGAATTCAGGGAAATTCTATCACATTTGTTCAATTTACGTCACTCCTATTTCCGATAGCGTACTGGGCTAGGCGGCATCTTAAAGCGCGTGGAATGGCGAGTAAAATGCACTACAAAACTTCTATGATAGGGCAATCAGAGACCCGATTAGATCATTTTATATTTTGTATAATATCAGATTTCAGGGAATTTGTATCACATTTGTTCAATTTACGTCGCTCCTAATTCAGATAGCGTATTCGGCTAAGCGGCATCTCAAAGCGCATGAAATGGCGAATGAAATGCATTGTTAAACTTCTAGGCTAGGGCGAACAGAGACCCGATCAGATCATTTTACATTATGGTTAATAAAAGAATTCAGCGAAATTCTATCACATTTGTTCAACTTACGTCGCTCGTATTTCAGATAGCGTATTGGGCTAGACGGCATCTCAAAGAGCATGAAATGGCGAGTAAAATGCACTATTAGACTTCTATGGTAGGGCGAACAGAGACCCGATTAGATCATTTTATATTATGGTTAATTTAAGAATTCAACAAAATTCTATCACATTTGTTCAATTTATGTCGCGCCTATTTCAGATAGCGTATTGGGCGAAGCGGCATCTCGAAGCGCATGAAATGGCGAGTATAATGCACTATTAAACTTCTAGGGTAAGGCAAACAGAGGCCCGATTACATCATTTTATATTACGGTTAATGTAAGAATGCAGCGTAATTCTATCACATTTGTTCAACTTACGTCGCTCATATTTCAGATAGCGTACTGGGCTAGGCGGCATCTTAAAGCGCGTGGAATGGCGAGTAAAATGCACTACTAATCTTCTATGATAGGGCAATCAGAGACCCGATTAGATCATTTTATATTTTGTTTAATATAAGATTTCAGGGAAATTCTATCACATTTGTTCAATTTACGTCGCTCCTATTTCAGATAGCGTATTGGGATAAGCGGCATCTCAAAGCGCATGAAATGGAGAATAAAATGCACTATTAAACATCTAGGCTAGGGAGAACAGAGACCCGATTAGATCATTTTACATTATGGTTCATAAAAGAATTCAGCGAAACTCTATCACATTCTTTCAACTTACGTCGCTCCTATTTCAGATAGCGTATTGGGCTAAGCGGCAGCTCAAAGCGCATGAAATGGCGAGTAAAATGCAATATTAAGCTTCTAGGGTAGGGCAAACAGACACCCGATTAGATCATTTTATATTATGGTTAATTTAAGAATTCAGCAAAATTCTATCACATTTGTTCAATTTACGTCGCTCCTATTTCAGATAGCGTATTGGGCTATGCGGCATCTCAAAGTGTATGAAATGGCGAATAAAATGCACTATTAAAGTTCTAGGGTAGGGCAAGCAGAGATTCGATTAGATCATTTTATATTATGGTTAATTTAAGAATTCAACAAAATTCTATCACATTCGTTCAATTTAGGTCGCTCCTATTTCAGATAGCGTATTGGTCTAAGCGGCATCTCAAAGCGCATGAAATGGCGAGTGAAATGCACTATATGACTTCTATGGTAGGGCGAACAGAGACCCGATTAGATCATTTTACATTGAGGTTAATATAAGAATTCACAGAAATTCTATCACATTTGTTCAATTTACGTCGCTCCTATTTCAGATAGCGAATTGGGCTATGCGGCATCTCAAAGCGCATGAAATGGCGAGTAAAATGCGCTGTTAAACTTCTAGGGTAGGGCAAACAGAGACCCGATTAGATCATTTGTTATTATGGTTAATTTAAGAATTCAGCAAAATTCTATCACATTTGTTCAATTTACGTCGCTTCTATTTCAGATAGCGTATTGGGCAAAGCGGCATCTCAAAGCGTATGAAATGGCGAATAAAATGCACTATTAAAGTTCTAGGCTAGGGCGAACAGAGATCCGATTAGATCATTTTACATTATGGTTAATAAAAGAGTTCAGCGAAATTCTATCACATTTGTTCAACTTATATCGCTCCTATTTCAGATAGCGTATTAGGCTAAGCGGCATCTCAAAGCGCATGAAATGACGAGTAAAATGCACTATTAAAGTTCTAGGGTACGGCAAACAGAGACCCGATTAGATCATTTTATATTATGGTTAATTTAAGAATTGAGCGAAATTCTATCACATTCGTTCAATTTAGGTCGCTCCTATTTCAGATAGCGTATTGGGCTAAGCGGCATCTCAAAGCGCATGAAATGGCGAGTGAAATGCACTATATGACTTCTATGGTAGGGCGAACAGAGACCCGACTAGATCATTTTACATTGAGGTTAATATAAGAAGTCACAGAAATTCTATCACATTTGTTCAATTTACGTCGCTCCTATTTCAGATAGCGTATTGGGCTATGCGGCATCTCAAAGCGCATGAAATGGCGAGTATAATGCACTATTAAACTTCTAGGGTAAGGCAAACAGAGACCCGATTAGATCATTTTATATTACGGATAATATAAGAATTCAGCGTAATTATATTACATTTGATCAATTTACGTCGCCCCTATTTCAAATAGCGTATTGTGCTAAGCGGCATCTCAAAGCGCATGAAATGGCGAGTGAAATGCACTATTAGACTTCTATGGTAGGGCGAACAGAGACACGATTAGATCATTTTACATTAAGCTTAATATAAGAATTCAGGTAAATTCTATCACCTTTGTTCAATTTACGTCGCTCCTATTCCAGATAGCGTATTGGGCTATGCGGCAGCTTAAAGCACATGAAATGGCGAGTAAAATGCACTATCAAACTTCTATGATAGGGCAAACAGAGGCCCGATTACATCATTTTATATTACGGTTAATATAAGAATTCAGCGTAATTCTATCACATTTGTTCAGCTTACGTTGCTCCTATTTCAGATACCGTACTGGGCTAGGCGGCATCATAAAGCGCGTGGAATGGCGGGTAAAATGCTCTACTAAACTTCTATGATAGGGCAATCAGAGACCTGATTAGATCATTTTATATTTTGTTTAATATAAGATTTCAGGGAAATTCTATCGCATTTGTTCAATTTACGTCGCTCCTATTTCAGATAGCGTATTCGGATATGCGACATATCAAAGCGCATGAAATGGCGAATAAAATGCACTCTTAAACTTCTAGGCTAGGCCGAACAGAGACCCGATCAGATCATTTTACATTATGGTTAATAAAAGAATTCAGCGAAATTCTATCACATTTGTTCAACTTACGTCGCTCCTATTTCAGATAGCGTATTGGGCTAAGCGGCATCTCAAAGCGCATGAAATGGCGAGTAAAATGCACTATTAGATTTCTATGGTAGGGCGTACAGAGACCCGATTAGATCATTTTATATTATGGTTAATTTAAGAATTCAGCAAAATTCTATCACACTTGTTCAATTTACGTCGCTCGTATTTCAGATAGCGTACTGGGCTAGGCGGCATCTTAAAGCCCGTGGAATGGCGAGTAAAATGCACTATTAAACTTTTATGATAGGGCAATCAGAGACCCGATTAGATCATTTTATATTTTGGTTAATATAAGAATTCAGCGAAATTCTATCACATTTGTTCAATTTACGTCGCTCCTATTTCAGATAGCTTATTGGGCTAAGCGGCATCTCAAAGCGCATGAAATGACGAGTGAAATGCACTATTAAACTTTTAGGATAGGGCGAACGGAGACCCGATTAGATCATTTTACATTAATGTTAATATAAGAATTCAGGGAAATTCTATCACATTTGTTCAATTTACGTCGCTCCTATTCCAGATAGCGTATTGGGCTATGCGGCAGCTTAAAGCACATGAAATGGCGAGTAAAATGCACTATCAAACTTCTATGATAGGGCAAACAGAGGCCCGATTACATCATTTTATATTACGGTTAATATAAGAATTCAGCGTAATTCTATCACATTTGTTCAACTTACGTTGCTCCTATTTCAGATACCGTACCGGGCTAGGCGGCATCATAAAGCGCGTGGAATGGCGGGTAAAATGCACTACTAAACTTCTATGATAGGGCAATCAGAGACCCGGTTAGATAATTTTATATTTTGTTTAATATAAGATTTCAGGGAAATTCTATCGCATTTGTTCAATTTACGTCGCTCCTATTTCAGATAGCGTATTCGGATATGCGACATATCAAAGCGCATGAAATGGCGAATAAAATGCACTCTTAAACTTCTAGTCTAGGCCGAACAGAGACCCGATCAGATCATTTTACATTATGGTTAATAAAAGAATTCAGCGAAATTCTATCACATTTGTTCAATTTACGTCGCTCCTATTTCAGATAGCTTATTGGGCTAAGCGGCATCTCAAAGCGCATGAAATGACGAGTGAAATGCACTATTAAACTTCTAGGATAGGGCGAACGGAGACCCGATTTGATCATTTTACATTAATGTTAATATAAGAATTCAGGGAAATTCTATCACATTTGTTCAATTTACGTCACTCCTATTTCCGATAGCGTACTGGGCTAGGCGGCATCTTAAAGCGCGTGGAATGGCGAGTAAAATGCACTACTAAACTTCTATGATAGGGCAATCAGAGACCCGATTAGATCATTTTATATTTTGTATAATATCAGATTTCAGGGAATTTGTATCACATTTGTTCAATTTACGTCGCTCCTAATTCAGATAGCGTATTCGGCTAAGCGGCATCTCAAAGCGCATGAAGTGGCGAATGAAATGCATTGTTAAACTTCTAGGCTAGGGCGAACAGAGACCCGATCAGATCATTTTACATTATGGTTAATAAAAGAATTCAGCGAAATTCTATCACATTTGTTCAACTTACGTCGCTCGTATTTCAGATAGCGTATTGGGCTAGACGGCATCTCAAAGAGCATGAAATGGCGAGTAAAATGCACTATTAGACTTCTATGGTAGGGCGAACAGAGACCCGATTAGATCATTTTATATTATGGTTAATTTAAGAATTCAACAAAATTCTATCACATTTGTTCAATTTATGTCGCGCCTATTTCAGATAGCGTATTGGGCGAAGCGGCATCTCGAAGCGCATGAAATGGCGAGTATAATGCACTATTAAACTTCTAGGGTAAGGCAAACAGAGGCCCGATTACATCATTTTATATTACGGTTAATGTAAGAATGCAGCGTAATTCTATCACATTTGTTCAACTTACGTCGCTCATATTTCAGATAGCGTACTGGGCTAGGCGGCATCTTAAAGCGCGTGGAATGGCGAGTAAAATGCACTACTAATCTTCTATGATAGGGCAATCAGAGACCCGATTAGATCATTTTATATTTTGTTTAATATAAGATTTCAGGGAAATTCTATCACATTTGTTCAATTTACGTCGCTCCTATTTCAGATAGCGTATTGGGATAAGCGGCATCTCAAAGCGCATGAAATGGAGAATAAAATGCACTATTAAACATCTAGGCTAGGGAGAACAGAGACCCGATTAGATCATTTTACATTATGGTTCATAAAAGAATTCAGCGAAACTCTGTCACATTCTTTCAACTTACGTCGCTCCTATTTCAGATAGCGCATTAGGCTAAGCGGCATCTCAAAGCGCATGAAATGACGAGTAAAATGCACTATTAAAGCTCTAGGGTACGGCAAACAGAGACCCGATTAGATCATTTTATATTATGGTTAATTTAAGAATTGAGCGAAATTCTATCACATTCGTTCAATTTACGTCGCTCCTATTTCAGATAGCGTATTGGGCAAGGCGGCATCTCAAAGCGCATGAAATGACGAGTAAAATGCACTATTAAACTTCTAGGGTAGGGCAAGCAGAGATTCGATTAGATCATTTTATATTATGGTTAATTTAAGAATTCAACAAAATTCTATCACATTCGTTCAATTTAGGTCGGTCCTATTTCAGATAGCGTATTGGTCTAAGCGGTATCTCAAAGCGCATGAAATGGCGAGTGAAATGCACTATATGACTTCTATGGTAGGGCGAACAGAGACCCGATTAGATCATTTTACATTGAGGTTAATATAAGAATTCACATAAATTCTATCACATTTGTTCAATTTACGTCGCTCCTATTTCAGATAGCGTATTGGGCTATGCGGCATCTCAAAGCGCATGAAATGGCGAGTAAAATGCGCTGTTAAACTTCTAGGGTAGGGCAAACAGAGACCCGATTAGATCATTTGTTATTATGGTTAATTTAAGAATTCAGCGAAATTCTATCACAATTGTTCAATTTATGTCGCTCCTATTTCAGATAGCGTACTGGGCTAGGCGGCATCTTAAAGCGCGTGGAATGGCGAGTAAAATGCACTACTAATCTTCTATGATAGGGCAATCAGAGACCCGATTAGATCAGTTTATATTTTGTTTAATATAAGATTTCAGGGAAATTCTATCACATTTGTTCAATTTACGTCGCTCCTATTTCAGATAGCGTATTGGGATAAGCGGCATCTCAAAGCGCATGAAATGGAGAATAAAATGCACTATTAAACATCTAGGCTAGGGAGAACAGAGACCCGATTAGATCATTTTACATTATGGTTCATAAAAGAATTCAGCGAAACTCTGTCACATTCTTTCAACTTACGTCGCTCCTATTTCAGATAGCGCATTAGGCTAAGTGGCATCTCAAAGCGCATGAAATGACGAGTAAAATGCACTATTAAAGCTCTAGGGTACGGCAAACAGAGACCCGATTAGATCATTTTATATTATGGTTAATTTAAGAATTGAGCGAAATTCTATCACATTCGTTCAATTTACGTCGCTCCTATTTCAGATAGCGTATTGGGCAAGGCGGCATCTCAAAGCGCATGAAATGACGAGTAAAATGCACTATTAAACTTCTAGGGTAGGGCAAGCAGAGATTCGATTAGATCATTTTATATTATGGTTAATTTAAGAATTCAACAAAATTCTATCACATTCGTTCAATTTAGGTCGCTCCTATTTCAGATAGCGTATTGGTCTAAGCGGCATCTCAAAGCGCATGAAATGGCGAGTGAAATGCACTATATGACTTCTATGGTAGGGCGAACAGAGACCCGATTAGATCATTTTACATTGAGGTTAATATAAGAATTCACAGAAATTCTATCACATTTGTTCAATTTACGTCGCTCCTATTTCAGATAGCGTATTGGGCTATGCGGCATCTCAAAGCGCATGAAATGGCGAGTAAAATGCGCTGTTAAACTTCTAGGGTAGGGCAAACAGAGACCCGATTAGATCATTTGTTATTATGGTTAATTTAAGAATTCAGCGAAATTCTATCACAATTGTTCAATTTATGTCGCTCCTATTTCAGATAGCGTATTGAGCTAAGCGGCATGTCGAAGCGCATGAAATGGCAAGTATAATGCACTATTAAACTTCTAGGGTAAGGCAAACAGAGGTCCGATTACATCATTTTATGTTACGGTTAATATAAGAATGCAGCGTAATTCTATCACATTTGTTCAACTTACGTCGCTCATATTTCAGATAACGTACTGGGTTCGGCCGCATCTTAAAGCGCGTGGAATGGCGAGTGAAATGCACTATTAAACTTCTAGGGTAGGGCAAGCAGAGACCCGATTAGATCATTTTATATTATGGTTAATTTAAGATTTCAGCAAAATTCTATCACATTTGTTCAATTTACGTCGCTCCTATTTCAGATAACGTACTGGGTTCGGCCGCATCTTAAAGCGCGTGGAATGGCCAGTGAAATGCACTATTAGACTTCTATGGTAGGGCGAACAGAGACCCGATTAGATCATTTTATATTATGGTTAATTTAAGAATTCAGCGAAATTCTATAACATTTGTTCAATTTACGTCGCTCCTATTTCAGATAGCGTATTGGGCTATGCGGCATCTCAAAGCGCATGAAATGGCGAGTAAAATGCACTATTAAACTTCTAGGGTAGGGCAAACAGAGACCCGATTAGATCATTTGTTATTATGGTTAATTTAAGAATTCAGCGAAATTCTATCACAATTGTTCAATTTATGTCGCTCCTATTTCAGATAGCGTATTGGGCTAAGCGGCATGTCGAAGCGCATGAAATGGCGAGTATAATGCACTATTAAACTTCTAGGGTAAGGCAAACAGAGGCCCGATTACATCATTTTATGTTACGGTTAATATAAGAATGCAGCGTAATTCTATCACATTTGTTCAACTTACGTCGCTCATATTTCAGATAACGTACTGGGTTCGGGCGCATCTTAAAGCGCGTGGAATGGCGAGTGAAATGCACTATTAAACTTCTAGGGTAGGGCAAGCAGAGACCCGATTAGATCATTTTATATTATGGTTAATTTAAGATTTCAGCAAAATTCTATCACATTTGTTCAATTTACGTCGCTCCTATTTCAGATAACGTACTGGGTTCGGCCGCATCTTAAAGCGCGTGGAATGGCCAGTGAAATGCACTATTAGACTTCTATGGTAGGGCGAACAGAGACCCGATTACATCATTTTACATTAAGGTTAATATAAGTATTCAGCGAGATTCTATCACACTTGTTCAATTTACGTCGCTTCTATTTCAGACAGCGTACTGGGCTAGGCGGCATCTTAAAGCGCGTGGAATGGCGAGTAAAATGCACTATTAACCTTCTATGATAGGGCAATCAGAGACCAGATTAGATCATTTTATACTTTGGTTAATATAAGAATTCAGCGAAATTCTATCACATTTGTTCAATCTACGTGGCTCCTATTTCAGATAGCGTACTGGGCTAGGCGGCATCTTAAAGCGCGTGGAATGGCGAGTAAAATGCACTACTAATCTTCTATGATAGGGCAATCAGAGACCCGATTAGATCATTTTATATTTTGATTGATATAAGATTTCAGGGAAATTCTATCACATTTGTTCAATTTACGTCGCTCCTATTTCAGATAGCGTATTGGGCTAAGCGGGATCTCAAAGCGCATGAAATGGCGACTAAAATGCACTATTAAACTTCTAGGGTAGAGCAAACAGAGACCCGATTAGATCATTTTATATTATGGTTAATTTAAGAATTCAACAAAATTCTATCACATTTGTTCAACTTACGTCGCTCCTATTTCAGATAGCGTACTGGGCTAGCCGGCATCTTAAAGCGCGTGGAATGGCGAGTAAAATGCACTACTAAACTTCTATGATGGAGCAATCAGAGACCCGATTAGATCATTTTATATTTTGTTTAATATAAAATTTCAGGGAAATTCTATCACATTTGTTCAATTTACGTCGCTCCTATTTCAGATAGCGTATTGGGCTAAGCGGCATCACAAAGCGCATGAAATGGCGAACAAAATGCGCTATTAAAGTTCTAGGGTAGGGCAAACAGAGACCCGATTAGATCATTTTATATTTTGGTTAATATAAGAATTCAACGAAATTCTATCACATTCGTTCAATTTACGTCGCTTCTATTACAGATAGCGTATTGGGCTATGCGGCATCTCAAAGCGCATGAAATGGCGAGTAAAATGCACTGTTAAACTTCTATGATAAGGCAAACAGAGGCCCGATTACATCATTTTACATTAAAGTTAATATAAGAATTCAGCGAAATTCTATCACATTTGTTCAACTTATATCGCTCCTATTTCAGATAGCGGATTAGGCTAAGCGGCATCTCAAAGCGCATGAAATGGCGAGTGAAATGCACTATATGACTTCTATGGTAGGGCGAACAGAGACCCGATTAGATCATTTTACATTGAGGTTAATATAAGAATTCACAGAAATTCTATCACATTTGTTCAATTTACGTCGCTCCTATTTCAGATAGCGTATTGGGCTATGCGGCATCTCAAAGCGCATGAAATGGCGAGTAAAATGCGCTGTTAAACTTCTAGGGTAGGGCAAACAGAGACCCGATTAGATCATTTGTTATTATGGTTAATTTAAGAATTCAGCGAAATTCTATCACAATTGTTCAATTTATGTCGCTCCTATTTCAGATAGCGTACTGGGCTAGGCGGCATCTTAAAGCGCGTGGAATGGCGAGTAAAATGCACTACTAATCTTCTATGATAGGGCAATCAGAGACCCGATTAGATCATTTTATATTTTGTTTAATATAAGATTTCAGGGAAATTCTATCACATTTGTTCAATTTACGTCGCTCCTATTTCAGATAGCGTATTGGGATAAGCGGCATCTCAAAGCGCATGAAATGGAGAATAAAATGCACTATTAAACATCTAGGCTAGGGAGAACAGAGACCCGATTAGATCATTTTACATTATGGTTCATAAAAGAATTCAGCGAAACTCTGTCACATTCTTTCAACTTACGTCGCTCCTATTTCAGATAGCGCATTAGGCTAAGCGGCATCTCAAAGCGCATGAAATGACGAGTAAAATGCACTATTAAAGCTCTAGGGTACGGCAAACAGAGACCCGATTAGATCATTTTATATTATGGTTAATTTAAGAATTGAGCGAAATTCTATCACATTCGTTCAATTTACGTCGCTCCTATTTCAGATAGCGTATTGGGCAAGGCGGCATCTCAAAGCGCATGAAATGACGAGTAAAATGCACTATTAAACTTCTAGGGTAGGGCAAGCAGAGATTCGATTAGATCATTTTATATTATGGTTAATTTAAGAATTCAACAAAATTCTATCACATTCGTTCAATTTAGGTCGCTCCTATTTCAGATAGCGTATTGGTCTAAGCGGCATCTCAAAGCGCATGAAATGGCGAGTGAAATGCACTATATGACTTCTATGGTAGGGCGAACAGAGACCCGATTAGATCATTTTACATTGAGGTTAATATAA
This sequence comes from Macropis europaea, assembly GCA_916610135.2. Taxonomy (NCBI): domain Eukaryota; kingdom Metazoa; phylum Arthropoda; class Insecta; order Hymenoptera; family Melittidae; genus Macropis; species Macropis europaea. Next base: position 21,707 of record CAKAJE020000846.1, read on the forward strand.
GAATTCACAGAAATTCTATCACATTTGTTCAATTTACGTCGCTCCTATTTCAGATAGCGTATTGGGCTATGCGGCATCTCAAAGCGCATGAAATGGCGAGTAAAATGCGCTGTTAAACTTCTAGGGTAGGGCAAACAGAGACCCGATTAGATCATTTGTTATTATGGTTAATTTAAGAATTCAGCGAAATTCTATCACAATTGTTCAATTTATGTCGCTCCTATTTCAGATAGCGTATTGAGCTAAGCGGCATGTCGAAGCGCATGAAATGGCAAGTATAATGCACTATTAAACTTCTAGGGTAAGGCAAACAGAGGTCCGATTACATCATTTTATGTTACGGTTAATATAAGAATGCAGCGTAATTCTATCACATTTGTTCAACTTACGTCGCTCATATTTCAGATAACGTACTGGGTTCGGCCGCATCTTAAAGCGCGTGGAATGGCGAGTGAAATGCACTATTAAACTTCTAGGGTAGGGCAAGCAGAGACCCGATTAGATCATTTTATATTATGGTTAATTTAAGATTTCAGCAAAATTCTATCACATTTGTTCAATTTACGTCGCTCCTATTTCAGATAACGTACTGGGTTCGGCCGCATCTTAAAGCGCGTGGAATGGCCAGTGAAATGCACTATTAGACTTCTATGGTAGGGCGAACAGAGACCCGATTAGATCATTTTATATTATGGTTAATTTAAGAATTCAGCGAAATTCTATAACATTTGTTCAATTTACGTCGCTCCTATTTCAGATAGCGTATTGGGCTATGCGGCATCTCAAAGCGCATGAAATGGCGAGTAAAATGCACTGTTAAACTTCTAGGGTAGGGCAAACAGAGACCCGATTAGATCATTTGTTATTATGGTTAATTTAAGAATTCAGCGAAATTCTATCACAATTGTTCAATTTATGTCGCTCCTATTTCAGATAGCGTATTGGGCTAAGCGGCATGTCGAAGCGCATGAAATGGCGAGTATAATGCACTATTAAACTTCTAGGGTAAGGCAAACAGAGGCCCGATTACATCATTTTATGTTACGGTTAATATAAGAATGCAGCGTAATTCTATCACATTTGTTCAACTTACGTCGCTCATATTTCAGATAACGTACTGGGTTCGGGCGCATCTTAAAGCGCGTGGAATGGCGAGTGAAATGCACTATTAAACTTCTAGGGTAGGGCAAGCAGAGACCCGATTAGATCATTTTATATTATGGTTAATTTAAGATTTCAGCAAAATTCTATCACATTTGTTCAATTTACGTCGCTCCTATTTCAGATAACGTACTGGGTTCGGCCGCATCTTAAAGCGCGTGGAATGGCCAGTGAAATGCACTATTAGACTTCTATGGTAGGGCGAACAGAGACCCGATTACATCATTTTACATTAAGGTTAATATAAGTATTCAGCGAGATTCTATCACACTTGTTCAATTTACGTCGCTTCTATTTCAGACAGCGTACTGGGCTAGGCGGCATCTTAAAGCGCGTGGAATGGCGAGTAAAATGCACTATTAACCTTCTATGATAGGGCAATCAGAGACCAGATTAGATCATTTTATACTTTGGTTAATATAAGAATTCAGCGAAATTCTATCACATTTGTTCAATCTACGTGGCTCCTATTTCAGATAGCGTACTGGGCTAGGCGGCATCTTAAAGCGCGTGGAATGGCGAGTAAAATGCACTACTAATCTTCTATGATAGGGCAATCAGAGACCCGATTAGATCATTTTATATTTTGATTGATATAAGATTTCAGGGAAATTCTATCACATTTGTTCAATTTACGTCGCTCCTATTTCAGATAGCGTATTGGGCTAAGCGGGATCTCAAAGCGCATGAAATGGCGACTAAAATGCACTATTAAACTTCTAGGGTAGAGCAAACAGAGACCCGATTAGATCATTTTATATTATGGTTAATTTAAGAATTCAACAAAATTCTATCACATTTGTTCAACTTACGTCGCTCCTATTTCAGATAGCGTACTGGGCTAGCCGGCATCTTAAAGCGCGTGGAATGGCGAGTAAAATGCACTACTAAACTTCTATGATGGAGCAATCAGAGACCCGATTAGATCATTTTATATTTTGTTTAATATAAAATTTCAGGGGAAATTCTATCACATTTGTTCAATTTACGTCGCTCCTATTTCAGATAGCGTATTGGGCTAAGCGGCATCACAAAGCGCATGAAATGGCGAACAAAATGCGCTATTAAAGTTCTAGGGTAGGGCAAACAGAGACCCGATTAGATCATTTTATATTTTGGTTAATATAAGAATTCAACGAAATTCTATCACATTCGTTCAATTTACGTCGCTTCTATTACAGATAGCGTATTGGGCTATGCGGCATCTCAAAGCGCATGAAATGGCGAGTAAAATGCACTGTTAAACTTCTATGATAAGGCAAACAGAGGCCCGATTACATCATTTTACATTAAAGTTAATATAAGAATTCAGCGAAATTCTATCACATTTGTTCAACTTATATCGCTCCTATTTCAGATAGCGGATTAGGCTAAGCGGCATCTCAAAGCGCATGAAATGACGAGTAAAATGCACTATTAAAGTGCTAGGGTAGGGCAAACAGAGACCCGATTAGATCATTTTATATTATGGTTAATTTTAGGATTGAGCGAAATTCTATCACATTCGCTCAATTTACGTCGCTCCTATTTCAGATAGCGTATTGGGCAAAGCGGCATCTCAAAGCGCATGAAATGACGAGTAAAATGCACTATAAGACTTCTATGGTAGGGCAAACAGAGACCCGATTAGGTCATTTTACATTCTGGTTAATAAAATAATTCAGCGAAATTCTATCACATTTGTTCAACTTACGTCGCTCCTATTTCAAATAGCGTATTGAGCTAAGCGGCATCTCAAAGCTTATGAAATGGCGAGCAAAATGCACTACTAAACTTCTAGGGTAGAGCAAACAGAGACCCGATTAGATCATTTTATATTTTGGTTAATATAAGAATTCAGTGAAATTCTATCACATTTGTTCAATTTACGTCGCTCCTATTTCAGATAGCGTATTGGGCAAAGCGGCATCTCAAAGCGTATGAAATGGCGAATAAAATGCACTATTAAAGTTCTAGGCTCGGGCGAACAGAGATCCGATTAGATCATTTTACATTATGGTTAATAAAAGAATTCAGCGAAATTCTATCACATTTGTTCAACTTATATCGCTCCAATTTCAGATAGCGTATTAGGCTAAGCGGCATCTCAAAGCGCATGAAATGACGAGTAAAATTCACTATTAAAGTTCTAGGGTAGGGCAAACAGAGACCCGATTAGATCATTTTATATTATGGTTAATTTAAGGATTGAGCGAAATTCTATCACATTTGTTCAACTTACGTCGCTCCTATTTCAGATAGCGTATTGGGCTAAGCGGCATCGCAAAGCGCATGAAATGGCGAGTGAAATGCACCATTAGACTTCTATGGTAGGGCGAACAGAGACCCGATTAGATCATTTTATATTATGGTTAATTTAAGAATTCAGCAAAATTCTATCACATTTGTTCAATTTACGTCGATCCTATTTCAGATACCGTCCTGGGCTCGGCGGCATCTTAAAGCGCGTGGAATGGCGAGTAAAATGCACTCTTAAACTTCTGGGCTAGGGCGAACAGAGACCCGATCAGATCATTTTACATTGAGGTTAACATAAGAATTCACAGAAATTCTATCACATTTGTTCAATTTACGTCGCTCCTATTTCAGATAGCGTATTGGGCTATGCGGCATCTCAAAGCGCATGAAATGGCGAGTAAAATGCGCTGTTAAACTTCTAGGGTAGGGCAAACAGAGACCCGATTAGATCATTTGTTATTATGGTTAATTTAAGAATTCAGCGAAATTCTATCACAATTGTTCAATTTATGTCGCTCCTATTTCAGATAGCGTATTGGGCTAAGCGGCATGTCGAAGCGCATGAAATGGCAAGTATAATGCACTATTAAACTTCTAGGGTAAGGCAAACAGAGGCCCGATTACATCATTTTATGTTACGGTTAATATAAGAATGCAGCGTAATTCTATCACATTTGTTCAACGTACGTCGCTCATATTTCAGATAACGTACTGGGTTCGGCCGCATCTTAAAGCGCGTGGAATGGCGAGTGAAATGCACTATTAAACTTCTAGGGTAGGGCAAGCAGAGACCCGATTAGATCATTTTATATTATGGTTAATTTAAGATTTCAGCAAAATTCTATCACATTTGTTCAATTTACGTCGCTCCTATTTCAGATAACGTACTGGGTTCGGCCGCATCTTAAAGCGCGTGGAATGGCCAGTGAAATGCACTATTAGACTTCTATGGTAGGGCGAACAGAGACCCGATTAGATCATTTTATATTATGGTTAATTTAAGAATTCAGCGAAATTCTATAACATTTGTTCAATTTACGTCGCTCCTATTTCAGATAGCGTATTGGGCTATGCGGCATCTCAAAGCGCATGAAATGGCGAGTAAAATGCACTGTTACACTTCTATGATAGGGCAAACAGAGGCCCGATTACATCATTTTACATTAAAGTTAATATAAGAATTCAGGGAAATTCTATCACATTTGTTCAACTTACGTAGCTCCTATTTCAGATACCGTACTGGGCTAGGCGGCATCATAAAGCGCGTGGAATGGCGAGTACAATGCACTACTAAACTTCTATGATAGGGCAATCAGAGACCCGATTAGATCATTGTATATTTTGTTTAATATAAGATTTCAGGGAAATTCTATCGCATATGTTCAATTTACGTCGCTCCTATTTCAGATAGCGTATTCGGCTAAGCGGCATCTCAAAGCGCATGAAATGGCGAATAAAATGCACTCTTAAACTTCTGGGCTAGGGCGAACAGAGACCCGATCAGATCATTTTATATTACGGTTAATGTAAGAATGCAGCGTAATTCTATCACATTTGTTCAACTTACGTCGCTCATATTTCAGATAGCGTACTGGGCTAGGCGGCATCTTAAAGCGCGTGGAATGGCGAGTAAAATGCACTACTAATCTTCTATGATAGGGCAATCAGAGACCCGATTAGATCATTTTATATTTTGTTTAATATAAGATTTCAGGGAAATTCTATCACATTTGTTCAATTTACGTCGCTCCTATTTGAGATAGCGTATTGGGATAAGCGGCATCTCAAAGCGCATGAAATGGAGAATAAAATGCACTATTAAACTTCTAGGCTAGGGAGAACAGAGACCCGATTAGATCATTTTACATTATGGTTCATAAAAGAATTCAGCGAAACTCTATCACATTCTTTCAACTTACGTCGCTCCTATTTCAGATAGCGTATTGGGCTAAGCGGCAGCTCAAAGCGCATGAAATGGCGAGTAAAATGCAATATTAAGCTTCTAGGGTAGGGCAAACAGACACCCGATTAGATCATTTTATATTATGGTTAATTTAAGAATTCAGCAAAATTCTATCACATTTGTTCAATTTACGTCGCTCCTATTTCAGATAGCGTATTCGGCTATGCGGCATCTCAAAGTGTATGAAATGGAGAATAAAATGCACTATTAAAGTTCTAGGCTAGGGCGAACAGAGATCCGATTAGATCATTTTACATTATGGTTAATAAAAGAGTTCAGCGAAATTCTATCACATTTGTTCAACTTATATCGCTCCTATTTCAGATAGCGCATTAGGCTAAGCGGCATCTCAAAGCGCATGAAATGACGACTAAAATGCACTATTAAAGCTCTAGGGTACGGCAAACAGAGACCCGATTAGATCATTTTACATTGAGGTTAATATAAGAATTCACAGAAATTCTATCACATTTGTTCAATTTACGTCGCTCCTATTTCAGATAGCGTATTGGGCTATGCGGCATCTCAAAGCGCATGAAATGGCGAGTAAAATGCACTGTTAAACTTCTAGGGTAGGGCAAACAGAGACCCGATTAGATCATTTGTTATTATGGTTAATTTAAGAATTCAGCGAAATTCTATCACAATTGTTCAATTTATGTCGCTCCTATTTCAGATAGCGTATTGGGCTAAGCGGCATGTCGAAGCGCATGAAATGGCGAGTATAATGCACTATTAAACTTCTAGGGTAAGGCAAACAGAGGCCCGATTACATCATTTTATGTTACGGTTAATATAAGAATGCAGCGTAATTCTATCACATTTGTTCAACTTACGTCGCTCATATTTCAGATAACGTACTGGGTTCGGCCGCATCTTAAAGCGCGTGGAATGGCGAGTGAAATGCACTATTAAACTTCTAGGGTAGGGCAAGCAGAGACCCGATTAGATCATTTTATATTATGGTTAATTTAAGATTTCAGCAAAATTCTATCACATTTGTTCAATTTACGTCGCTCCTATTTCAGATAACGTACTGGGTTCGGCCGCATCTTAAAGCGCGTGGAATGGCCAGTGAAATGCACTATTAGACTTCTATGGTAGGGCGAACAGAGACCCGATTAGATCATTTAATATTATGGTTAATTTAAGAATTCAGCGAAATTCTATAACATTTGTTCAATTTACGTCGCTCTTATTTCAGATAGCGTATTGGGCTATGCGGCATCTCAAATCGCATGAAATGGCGAGTAAAATGCACTGTTAAACTTCTATGATAGGGCAAACAGAGGCCCGATTACATCATTTTACATTAAAGTTAATAAAAGAATTCAGCGAAATTCTATCACATTTGTTCAACTTACGTCGCTCCTATTTCAGATAGCGTATTGGGCTAAGCGGCATCTCAAAGCGCATGAAATGGCGAGTAAAATGCACTATTAGATTTCTATGGTAGGGCAATCAGAGACCCGATTAGATCATTTTATATTTTGTTTAATATAAGATTTCAGGGAAATTCTATCACATTTGTTCAATTTACGTCGCTCCTATTTCAGATAGCGTATTGGGATAAGCGGCATCTCAAAGCGCATGAAATGGAGAATAAAATGCACTATTAAACTTCTAGGCTAGGGAGAACAGAGACCCGATTAGATCATTTTACATTATGGTTCATAAAAGAATTCAGCGAAACTCTATCACATTCTTTCAACTTACGTCGCTCCTATTTCAGATAGCGTATTGGGCTAAGCGGCAGCTCAAAGCGCATGAAATGGCGAGTAAAATGCAATATTAAGCTTCTAGGGTAGGGCAAACAGACACCCGATTAGATCATTTTATATTATGGTTAATTTAAGAATTCAGCAAAATTCTATCACATTTGTTCAATTTACGTCGCTCCTATTTCAGATAGCGTATTCGGCTATGCGGCATCTCAAAGTGTATGAAATGGAGAATAAAATGCACTATTAAAGTTCTAGGCTAGGGCGAACAGAGATCCGATTAGATCATTTTACATTATGGTTAATAAAAGATTTCAGCGAAATTCTATCACATTTGTTCAACTTATATCGCTCCTATTTCAGATAGCGTATTAGGCTAAGCGGCATCTCAAAGCGCATGAAATGACGAGTAAAATGCACTATTAAAGCTCTAGGGTACGGCAAACAGAGACCCGATTAGATCATTTTACATTGAGGTTAATATAAGAATTCACAGAAATTCTATCACATTTGTTCAATTTACGTCGCTCCTATTTCAGATAGCGTATTGGGCTATGCGGCATCTCAAAGCGCATGAAATGGCGAGTAAAATGCACTGTTAAACTTCTAGGGTAGGGCAAACAGAGACCCGATTAGATCATTTGTTATTATGGTTAATTTAAGAATTCAGCGAAATTCTATCACAATTGTTCAATTTATGTCGCTCCTATTTCAGATAGCGTATTGGGCTAAGCGGCATGTCGAAGCGCATGAAATGGCGAGTATAATGCACTATTAAACTTCTAGGGTAAGGCAAACAGAGGCCCGATTACATCATTTTATGTTACGGTTAATATAAGAATGCAGCGTAATTCTATCACATTTGTTCAACTTACGTCGCTCATATTTCAGATAACGTACTGGGTTCGGCCGCATCTTAAAGCGCGTGGAATGGCGAGTGAAATGCACTATTAAACTTCTAGGGTAGGGCAAGCAGAGACCCGATTAGATCATTTTATATTATGGTTAATTTAAGAATTCAGCAAAATTCTATCACATTTGTTCAATTTACGTCGCTCCTATTTCAGATAACGTACTGGGTTCGGCCGCATCTTAAAGCGCGTGGAATGGCCAGTGAAATGCACTATTAGACTTCTATGGTAGGGCGAACAGAGACCCGATTAGATCATTTTATATTATGGTTAATTTAAGAATTCAGCGAAATTCTATAACATTTGTTCAATTTACGTCGCTCTTATTTCAGATAGCGTATTGAGCTATGCGGCATCTCAAATCGCATGAAATGGCGAGTAAAATGCACTGTTAAACTTCTATGATAGGGCAAACAGAGGCCCGATTACATCATTTTACATTAAAGTTAATAAAAGAATTCAGCGAAATTCTATCACATTTGTTCAACTTACGTCGCTCCTATTTCAGATAGCGTATTGGGCTAACCGGCATCTCAAAGCGCATGAAATGGCGAGTAAAATGCACTATTAGATTTCTATGGTAGGGCAATCAGAGACCCGATTAGATCATTTTATATTTTGTTTAATATAAGATTTCAGGGAAATTCTATCACATTTGTTCAATTTACGTCGCTCCTATTTCAGATAGCGTATTGGGATAAGCGGCATCTCAAAGCGCATGAAATGGAGAATAAAATGCACTATTAAACTTCTAGGCTAGGGAGAACAGAGACCCGATTAGATCATTTTACATTATGGTTCATAAAAGAATTCAGCGAAACTCTATCACATTCTTTCAACTTACGTCGCTCCTATTTCAGATAGCGTATTGGGCTATGCGGCAGCTCAAAGCGCATGAAATGGCGAGTAAAATGCAATATTAAGCTTCTAGGGTAGGGCAAACAGACACCCGATTAGATCATTTTATATTATGGTTAATTTAAGAATTCAGCAAAATTCTATCACATTTGTTCAATTTACGTCGCTCCTATTTCAGATAGCGTATTCGGCTATGCGGCATCTCAAAGTGTATGAAATGGAGAATAAAATGCACTATTAAAGTTCTAGGCTAGGGCGAACAGAGATCCGATTAGATCATTTTACATTATGGTTAATAAAAGAGTTCAGCGAAATTCTATCACATTTGTTCAACTTATATCGCTCCTATTTCAGATAGCGCATTAGGCTAAGCGGCATCTCAAAGCGCATGAAATGACGAGTAAAATGCACTATTAAAGCTCTAGGGTACGGCAAACAGAGACCCGATTAGATCATTTTACATTGAGGTTAATATAAGAATTCACAGAAATTCTATCACATTTGTTCAATTTACGTCGCTCCTATTTCAGATAGCGTATTGGGCTATGCGGCATCTCAAAGCGCATGAAATGGCGAGTAAAATGCACTGTTAAACTTCTAGGGTAGGGCAAACAGAGACCCGATTAGATCATTTGTTATTATGGTTAATTTAAGAATTCAGCGAAATTCTATCACAATTGTTCAATTTATGTCGCTCCTATTTCAGATAGCGTATTGGGCTAAGCGGCATGTCGAAGCGCATGAAATGGCGAGTATAATGCACTATTAAACTTCTAGGGTAAGGCAAACAGAGGCCCGATTACATCATTTTATGTTACGGTTAATATAAGAATGCAGCGTAATTCTATCACATTTGTTCAACTTACGTCGCTCATATTTCAGATAACGTACTGGGTTCGGCCGCATCTTAAAGCGCGTGGAATGGCGAGTGAAATGCACTATTAAACTTCTAGGGTAGGGCAAGCAGAGACCCGATTAGATCATTTTATATTATGGTTAATTTAAGATTTCAGCAAAATTCTATCACATTTGTTCAATTTACGTCGCTCCTATTTCAGATAACGTACTGGGTTCGGCCGCATCTTAAAGCGCGTGGAATGGCCAGTGAAATGCACTATTAGACTTCTATGGTAGGGCGAACAGAGACCCGATTAGATCATTTTATATTATGGTTAATTTAAGAATTCAGCGAAATTCTATCACATTTGTTCAATTTACGTCGCTCTTATTTCAGATAGCGTATTGGGCTATGCGGCATCTCAAATCGCATGAAATGGCGAGTAAAATGCACTGTTAAACTTCTATGATAGGGCAAACAGAGGCCCGATTACATCATTTTACATTAAAGTTAATAAAAGAATTCAGCGAAATTCTATCACATTTGTTCAACTTACGTCGCTCCTATTTCAGATAGCGTATTGGGCTAAGCGGCATCTCAAAGCGCATGAAATGGCGAGTAAAATGCACTATTAGATTTCTATGGTAGGGCATACAGAGACCCGATTAGATCATTTTATATTATGGTTAATTTAAGAATTCAGCAAAATTCTATCACATTTGTTCAATTTACGTCGATCCTATTTCAGATACCGTCCTGGGCTCGGCGGCATCTTAAAGCGCGTGGAATGGCGAGTAAAATGCACTATTAACCTTCTATGATAGGGCAATCAGAGACCCGAGCAGATCATTTTACATTATGGTTAATAAAAGAATTCAGCGAAATTCTATCACATTTGTTCAATTTACGTCGCTCCTATTTCAGATAGCGTATTGGGCTAGGCGGCATCTCAAAGCGCATGAAATGACGAGTGAAATGCACTATTATACTTCTAGGGTAGGGCGAACAGAGACCCGAAGAGATCATTTTACATTAAGGTGAATATAAGAATGCAGCGTAATTCTGTTACATTTGTTCAACTTACGTCGCTCCTATTTCAGATAGCGTATTGGGATAAGCGGCATCTCAAAGCGCATGAAATGGAGAATAAAATGCACTATTAAACATCTAGGCTAGGGAGAACAGAGACCCGATTAGATCATTTTACATTATGGTTCATAAAAGAATTCAGCGAAACTCTGTCACATTCTTTCAACTTACGTCGCTCCTATTTCAGATAGCGCATTAGGCTAAGCGGCATCTCAAAGCGCATGAAATGACGAGTAAAATGCACTATTAAAGCTCTAGGGTACGGCAAACAGAGACCCGATTAGATCATTTTATATTATGGTTAATTTAAGAATTGAGCGAAATTCTATCACATTCGTTCAATTTACGTCGCTCCTATTTCAGATAGCGTATTGGGCAAGGCGGCATCTCAAAGCGCATGAAATGACGAGTAAAATGCACTATTAAACTTCTAGGGTAGGGCAAGCAGAGATTCGATTAGATCATTTTATATTATGGTTAATTTAAGAATTCAACAAAATTCTATCACATTCGTTCAATTTAGGTCGGTCCTATTTCAGATAGCGTATTGGTCTAAGCGGTATCTCAAAGCGCATGAAATGGCGAGTGAAATGCACTATATGACTTCTATGGTAGGGCGAACAGAGACCCGATTAGATCATTTTACATTGAGGTTAATATAAGAATTCACAGAAATTCTATCACATTTGTTCAATTTACGTCGCTCCTATTTCAGATAGCGTATTGGGCTATGCGGCATCTCAAAGCGCATGAAATGGCGAGTAAAATGCGCTGTTAAACTTCTAGGGTAGGGCAAACAGAGACCCGATTAGATCATTTGTTATTATGGTTAATTTAAGAATTCAGCGAAATTCTATCACAATTGTTCAATTTATGTCGCTCCTATTTCAGATAGCGTACTGGGCTAGGCGGCATCTTAAAGCGCGTGGAATGGCGAGTAAAATGCACTACTAATCTTCTATGATAGGGCAATCAGAGACCCGATTAGATCATTTTATATTTTGTTTAATATAAGATTTCAGGGAAATTCTATCACATTTGTTCAATTTACGTCGCTCCTATTTCAGATAGCGTATTGGGATAAGCGGCATCTCAAAGCGCATGAAATGGAGAATAAAATGCACTATTAAACATCTAGGCTAGGGAGAACAGAGACCCGATTAGATCATTTTACATTATGGTTCATAAAAGAATTCAGCGAAACTCTGTCACATTCTTTCAACTTACGTCGCTCCTATTTCAGATAGCGCATTAGGCTAAGCGGCATCTCAAAGCGCATGAAATGACGAGTAAAATGCACTATTAAAGCTCTAGGGTACGGCAAACAGAGACCCGATTAGATCATTTTATATTATGGTTAATTTAAGAATTGAGCGAAATTCTATCACATTCGTTCAATTTACGTCGCTCCTATTTCAGATAGCGTATTGGGCTAGGCGGCATCTCAAAGCGCATGAAATGTCGAGTAAAATGCACTATTAAACTTCTAGGGTAGGGCAAGCAGAGATTCGATTAGATCATTTTATATTATGGTTAATTTAAGAATTCAACAAAATTCTATCACATTCGTTCAATTTAGGTCGCTCCTATTTCAGATAGCGTATTGGTCTAAGCGGCATCTCAAAGCGCATGAAATGGCGAGTGAAATGCACTATATGACTTCTATGGTAGGGCGAACAGAGACCCGATTAGATCATTTTACATTGAGGTTAATATAAGAATTCACAGAAATTCTATCACATTTGTTCAATTTACGTCGCTCCTATTTCAGATAGCGTATTGGGCTATGCGGCATCTCAAAGCGCATGAAATGGCGAGTAAAATGCGCTGTTAAACTTCTAGGGTAGGGCAAACAGAGACCCGATTAGATCATTTGTTATTATGGTTAATTTAAGAATTCAGCGAAATTCTATCACAATTGTTCAATTTATGTCGCTCCTATTTCAGATAGCGTATTGAGCTAAGCGGCATGTCGAAGCGCATGAAATGGCAAGTATAATGCACTATTAAACTTCTAGGGTAAGGCAAACAGAGGTCCGATTACATCATTTTATGTTACGGTTAATATAAGAATGCAGCGTAATTCTATCACATTTGTTCAACTTACGTCGCTCATATTTCAGATAACGTACTGGGTTCGGCCGCATCTTAAAGCGCGTGGAATGGCGAGTGAAATGCACTATTAAACTTCTAGGGTAGGGCAAGCAGAGACCCGATTAGATCATTTTATATTATGGTTAATTTAAGATTTCAGCAAAATTCTATCACATTTGTTCAATTTACGTCGCTCCTATTTCAGATAACGTACTGGGTTCGGCCGCATCTTAAAGCGCGTGGAATGGCCAGTGAAATGCACTATTAGACTTCTATGGTAGGGCGAACAGAGACCCGATTAGATCATTTTATATTATGGTTAATTTAAGAATTCAGCGAAATTCTATAACATTTGTTCAATTTACGTCGCTCCTATTTCAGATAGCGTATTGGGCTATGCGGCATCTCAAAGCGCATGAAATGGCGAGTAAAATGCACTGTTAAACTTCTAGGGTAGGGCAAACAGAGACCCGATTAGATCATTTGTTATTATGGTTAATTTAAGAATTCAGCGAAATTCTATCACAATTGTTCAATTTATGTCGCTCCTATTTCAGATAGCGTATTGGGCTAAGCGGCATGTCGAAGCGCATGAAATGGCGAGTATAATGCACTATTAAACTTCTAGGGTAAGGCAAACAGAGGCCCGATTACATCATTTTATGTTACGGTTAATATAAGAATGCAGCGTAATTCTATCACATTTGTTCAACTTACGTCGCTCATATTTCAGATAACGTACTGGGTTCGGGCGCATCTTAAAGCGCGTGGAATGGCGAGTGAAATGCACTATTAAACTTCTAGGGTAGGGCAAGCAGAGACCCGATTAGATCATTTTATATTATGGTTAATTTAAGATTTCAGCAAAATTCTATCACATTTGTTCAATTTACGTCGCTCCTATTTCAGATAACGTACTGGGTTCGGCCGCATCTTAAAGCGCGTGGAATGGCCAGTGAAATGCACTATTAGACTTCTATGGTAGGGCGAACAGAGACCCGATTACATCATTTTACATTAAGGTTAATATAAGTATTCAGCGAGATTCTATCACACTTGTTCAATTTACGTCGCTTCTATTTCAGACAGCGTACTGGGCTAGGCGGCATCTTAAAGCGCGTGGAATGGCGAGTAAAATGCACTATTAATCTTCTATGATAGGGCAATCAGAGACCAGATTAGATCATTTTATACTTTGGTTAATATAAGAATTCAGCGAAATTCTATCACATTTGTTCAATCTACGTGGCTCCTATTTCAGATAGCGTACTGGGCTAGGCGGCATCTTAAAGCGCGTGGAATGGCGAGTAAAATGCACTACTAATCTTCTATGATAGGGCAATCAGAGACCCGATTAGATCATTTTATATTTTGATTGATATAAGATTTCAGGGAAATTCTATCACATTTGTTCAATTTACGTCGCTCCTATTTCAGATAGCGTATTGGGCTAAGCGGGATCTCAAAGCGCATGAAATGGCGACTAAAATGCACTATTAAACTTCTAGGGTAGAGCAAACAGAGACCCGATTAGATCATTTTATATTATGGTTAATTTAAGAATTCAACAAAATTCTATCACATTTGTTCAACTTACGTCGCTCCTATTTCAGATAGCGTACTGGGCTAGCCGGCATCTTAAAGCGCGTGGAATGGCGAGTAAAATGCACTACTAAACTTCTATGATGGAGCAATCAGAGACCCGATTAGATCATTTTATATTTTGTTTAATATAAAATTTCAGGGAAATTCTATCACATTTGTTCAATTTACGTCGCTCCTATTTCAGATAGCGTATTGGGCTAAGCGGCATCACAAAGCGCATGAAATGGCGAACAAAATGCGCTATTAAAGTTCTAGGGTAGGGCAAACAGAGACCCGATTAGATCATTTTATATTTTGGTTAATATAAGAATTCAACGAAATTCTATCACATTCGTTCAATTTACGTCGCTTCTATTACAGATAGCGTATTGGGCTATGCGGCATCTCAAAGCGCATGAAATGGCGAGTAAAATGCACTGTTAAACTTCTATGATAAGGCAAACAGAGGCCCGATTACATCATTTTACATTAAAGTTAATATAAGAATTCAGCGAAATTCTATCACATTTGTTCAACTTATATCGCTCCTATTTCAGATAGCGGATTAGGCTAAGCGGCATCTCAAAGCGCATGAAATGACGAGTAAAATGCACTATTAAAGTGCTAGGGTAGGGCAAACAGAGACCCGATTAGATCATTTTATATTATGGTTAATTTTAGGATTGAGCGAAATTCTATCACATTCGCTCAATTTACGTCGCTCCTATTTCAGATAGCGTATTGGGCAAAGCGGCATCTCAAAGCGCATGAAATGACGAGTAAAATGCACTATAAGACTTCTATGGTAGGGCAAACAGAGACCCGATTAGGTCATTTTACATTCTGGTTAATAAAATAATTCAGCGAAATTCTATCACATTTGTTCAACTTACGTCGCTCCTATTTCAAATAGCGTATTGAGCTAAGCGGCATCTCAAAGCTTATGAAATGGCGAGCAAAATGCACTACTAAACTTCTAGGGTAGAGCAAACAGAGACCCGATTAGATCATTTTATATTTTGGTTAATATAAGAATTCAGTGAAATTCTATCACATTTGTTCAATTTACGTCGCTCCTATTTCAGATAGCGTATTGGGCAAAGCGGCATCTCAAAGCGTATGAAATGGCGAATAAAATGCACTATTAAAGTTCTAGGCTCGGGCGAACAGAGATCCGATTAGATCATTTTACATTATGGTTAATAAAAGAATTCAGCGAAATTCTATCACATTTGTTCAACTTATATCGCTCCAATTTCAGATAGCGTATTAGGCTAAGCGGCATCTCAAAGCGCATGAAATGACGAGTAAAATTCACTATTAAAGTTCTAGGGTAGGGCAAACAGAGACCCGATTAGATCATTTTATATTATGGTTAATTTAAGGATTGAGCGAAATTCTATCACATTTGTTCAACTTACGTCGCTCCTATTTCAGATAGCGTATTGGGCTAAGCGGCATCGCAAAGCGCATGAAATGGCGAGTGAAATGCACCATTAGACTTCTATGGTAAGGCGAACAGAGACCCGATTAGATCATTTTATATTATGGTTAATTTAAGAATTCAGCAAAATTCTATCACATTTGTTCAATTTACGTCGATCCTATTTCAGATACCGTCCTGGGCTCGGCGGCATCTTAAAGCGCGTGGAATGGCGAGTAAAATGCACTCTTAAACTTCTGGGCTAGGGCGAACAGAGACCCGATCAGATCATTTTACATTGAGGTTAACATAAGAATTCACAGAAATTCTATCACATTTGTTCAATTTACGTCGCTCCTATTTCAGATAGCGTATTGGGCTATGCGGCATCTCAAAGCGCATGAAATGGCGAGTAAAATGCGCTGTTAAACTTCTAGGGTAGGGCAAACAGAGACCCGATTAGATCATTTGTTATTATGGTTAATTTAAGAATTCAGCGAAATTCTATCACAATTGTTCAATTTATGTCGCTCCTATTTCAGATAGCGTATTGGGCTAAGCGGCATGTCGAAGCGCATGAAATGGCAAGTATAATGCACTATTAAACTTCTAGGGTAAGGCAAACAGAGGCCCGATTACATCATTTTATGTTACGGTTAATATAAGAATGCAGCGTAATTCTATCACATTTGTTCAACGTACGTCGCTCATATTTCAGATAACGTACTGGGTTCGGCCGCATCTTAAAGCGCGTGGAATGGCGAGTGAAATGCACTATTAAACTTCTAGGGTAGGGCAAGCAGAGACCCGATTAGATCATTTTATATTATGGTTAATTTAAGATTTCAGCAAAATTCTATCACATTTGTTCAATTTACGTCGCTCCTATTTCAGATAACGTACTGGGTTCGGCCGCATCTTAAAGCGCGTGGAATGGCCAGTGAAATGCACTATTAGACTTCTATGGTAGGGCGAACAGAGACCCGATTAGATCATTTTATATTATGGTTAATTTAAGAATTCAGCGAAATTCTATAACATTTGTTCAATTTACGTCGCTCCTATTTCAGATAGCGTATTGGGCTATGCGGCATCTCAAAGCGCATGAAATGGCGAGTAAAATGCACTGTTAAACTTCTATGATAGGGCAAACAGAGGCCCGATTACATCATTTTACATTAAAGTTAATATAAGAATTCAGGGAAATTCTATCACATTTGTTCAACTTACGTAGCTCCTATTTCAGATACCGTACTGGGCTAGGCGGCATCATAAAGCGCGTGGAATGGCGAGTACAATGCACTACTAAACTTCTATGATAGGGCAATCAGAGACCCGATTAGATCATTGTATATTTTGTTTAATATAAGATTTCAGGGAAATTCTATCGCATATGTTCAATTTACGTCGCTCCTATTTCAGATAGCGTATTCGGCTAAGCGGCATCTCAAAGCGCATGAAATGGCGAATAAAATGCACTCTTAAACTTCTGGGCTAGGGCGAACAGAGACCCGATCAGATCATTTTATATTACGGTTAATGTAAGAATGCAGCGTAATTCTATCACATTTGTTCAACTTACGTCGCTCATATTTCAGATAGCGTACTGGGCTAGGCGGCATCTTAAAGCGCGTGGAATGGCGAGTAAAATGCACTACTAATTTTCTATGATAGGGCAATCAGAGACCCGATTAGATCATTTTATATTTTGTTTAATATAAGATTTCAGGGAAATTCTATCACATTTGTTCAATTTACGTCGCTCCTATTTGAGATAGCGTATTGGGATAAGCGGCATCTCAAAGCGCATGAAATGGAGAATAAAATGCACTATTAAACTTCTAGGCTAGGGAGAACAGAGACCCGATTAGATCATTTTACATTATGGTTCATAAAAGAATTCAGCGAAACTCTATCACATTCTTTCAACTTACGTCGCTCCTATTTCAGATAGCGTATTGGGCTAAGCGGCAGCTCAAAGCGCATGAAATGGCGAGTAAAATGCAATATTAAGCTTCTAGGGTAGGGCAAACAGACACCCGATTAGATCATTTTATATTATGGTTAATTTAAGAATTCAGCAAAATTCTATCACATTTGTTCAATTTACGTCGCTCCTATTTCAGATAGCGTATTCGGCTATGCGGCATCTCAAAGTGTATGAAATGGAGAATAAAATGCACTATTAAAGTTCTAGGCTAGGGCGAACAGAGATCCGATTAGATCATTTTACATTATGGTTAATAAAAGAGTTCAGCGAAATTCTATCACATTTGTTCAACTTATATCGCTCCTATTTCAGATAGCGCATTAGGCTAAGCGGCATCTCAAAGCGCATGAAATGACGACTAAAATGCACTATTAAAGCTCTAGGGTACGGCAAACAGAGACCCGATTAGATCATTTTACATTGAGGTTAATATAAGAATTCTCAGAAATTCTATCACATTTCTTCAATTTACGTCGCTCCTATTTCAGATAGCGTATTGGGCTATGCGGCATCTCAAAGCGCATGAAATGGCGAGTAAAATGCACTGTTAAACTTCTAGGGTAGGGCAAACAGAGACCCGATTAGATCATTTGTTATTATGGTTAATTTAAGAATTCAGCGAAATTCTATCACAATTGTTCAATTTATGTCGCTCCTATTTCAGATAGCGTATTGGGCTAAGCGGCATGTCGAAGCGCATGAAATGGCGAGTATAATGCACTATTAAACTTCTAGGGTAAGGCAAACAGAGGCCCGATTACATCATTTTATGTTACGGTTAATATAAGAATGCAGCGTAATTCTATCACATTTGTTCAACTTACGTCGCTCATATTTCAGATAACGTACTGGGTTCGGCCGCATCTTAAAGCGCGTGGAATGGCGAGTGAAATGCACTATTAAACTTCTAGGGTAGGGCAAGCAGAGACCCGATTAGATCATTTTATATTATGGTTAATTTAAGATTTCAGCAAAATTCTATCACATTTGTTCAATTTACGTCGCTCCTATTTCAGATAACGTACTGGGTTCGGCCGCATCTTAAAGCGCGTGGAATGGCCAGTGAAATGCACTATTAGACTTCTGTGGTAGGGCGAACAGAGACCCGATTAGATCATTTAATATTATGGTTAATTTAAGAATTCAGCGAAATTCTATAACATTTGTTCAATTTACGTCGCTCTTATTTCAGATAGCGTATTGGGCTATGCGGCATCTCAAATCGCATGAAATGGCGAGTAAAATGCACTGTTAAACTTCTATGATAGGGCAAACAGAGGCCCGATTACATCATTTTACATTAAAGTTAATAAAAGAATTCAGCGAAATTCTATCACATTTGTTCAACTTACGTCGCTCCTATTTCAGATAGCGTATTGGGCTAAGCGGCATCTCAAAGCGCATGAAATGGCGAGTAAAATGCACTATTAGATTTCTATGGTAGGGCAATCAGAGACCCGATTAGATCATTTTATATTTTGTTTAATATAAGATTTCAGGGAAATTCTATCACATTTGTTCAATTTACGTCGCTCCTATTTCAGATAGCGTATTGGGATAAGCGGCATCTCAAAGCGCATGAAATGGAGAATAAAATGCACTATTAAACTTCTAGGCTAGGGAGAACAGAGACCCGATTAGATCATTTTACATTATGGTTCATAAAAGAATTCAGCGAAACTCTATCACATTCTTTCAACTTACGTCGCTCCTATTTCAGATAGCGTATTGGGCTAAGCGGCAGCTCAAAGCGCATGAAATGGCGAGTAAAATGCAATATTAAGCTTCTAGGGTAGGGCAAACAGAGACCCGATTAGATCATTTTATATTATGGTTAATTTAAGAATTCAGCAAAATTCTATCACATTTGTTCAATTTACGTCGCTCCTATTTCAGATAGCGTATTCGGCTATGCGGCATCTCAAAGTGTATGAAATGGAGAATAAAATGCACTATTAAAGTTCTAGGCTAGGGCGAACAGAGATCCGATTAGATCATTTTACATTATGGTTAATAAAAGAGTTCAGCGAAATTCTATCACATTTGTTCAACTTATATCGCTCCTATTTCAGATAGCGCATTAGGCTAAGCGGCATCTCAAAGCGCATGAAATGACGAGTAAAATGCACTATTAAAGCTCTAGGGTACGGCAAACAGAGACCCGATTAGATCATTTTACATTGAGGTTAATATAAGAATTCAGAGAAATTCTATCACATTTGTTCAATTTACGTCGCTCCTATTTCAGATAGCGTATTGGGCTATGCGGCATCTCAAAGCGCATGAAATGGCGAGTAAAATGCACTGTTAAACTTCTAGGGTAGGGCAAACAGAGACCCGATTAGATCATTTGTTATTATGGTTAATTTAAGAATTCAGCGAAATTCTATCACAATTGTTCAATTTATGTCGCTCCTATTTCAGATAGCGTATTGGGCTAAGCGGCATGTCGAAGCGCATGAAATGGCGAGTATAATGCACTATTAAACTTCTAGGGTAAGGCAAACAGAGGCCCGATTACATCATTTTATGTTACGGTTAATATAAGAATGCAGCGTAATTCTATCACATTTGTTCAACTTACGTCGCTCATATTTCAGATAACGTACTGGGTTCGGCCGCATCTTAAAGCGCGTGGAATGGCGAGTGAAATGCACTATTAAACTTCTAGGGTAGGGCAAGCAGAGACCCGATTAGATCATTTTATATTATGGTTAATTTAAGATTTCAGCAAAATTCTATCACATTTGTTCAATTTACGTCGCTCCTATTTCAGATAACGTACTGGGTTCGGCCGCATCTTAAAGCGCGTGGAATGGCCAGTGAAATGCACTATTAGACTTCTATGGTAGGGCGAACAGAGACCCGATTAGATCATTTTATATTATGGTTAATTTAAGAATTCAGCGAAATTCTATAACATTTGTTCAATTTACGTCGCTCTTATTTCAGATAGCGTATTGAGCTATGCGGCATCTCAAATCGCATGAAATGGCGAGTAAAATGCACTGTTAAACTTCTATGATAGGGCAAACAGAGGCCCGATTACATCATTTTACATTAAAGTTAATAAAAGAATTCAGCGAAATTCTATCACATTTGTTCAACTTACGTCGCTCCTATTTCAGATAGCGTATTGGGCTAACCGGCATCTCAAAGCGCATGAAATGGCGAGTAAAATGCACTATTAGATTTCTATGGTAGGGCAATCAGAGACCCGATTAGATCATTTTATATTTTGTTTAATATAAGATTTCAGGGAAATTCTATCACATTTGTTCAATTTACGTCGCTCCTATTTCAGATAGCGTATTGGGATAAGCGGCATCTCAAAGCGCATGAAATGGAGAATAAAATGCACTATTAAACTTCTAGGCTAGGGAGAACAGAGACCCGATTAGATCATTTTACATTATGGTTCATAAAAGAATTCAGCGAAACTCTATCACATTCTTTCAACTTACGTCGCTCCTATTTCAGATAGCGTATTGGGCTAAGCGGCAGCTCAAAGCGCATGAAATGGCGAGTAAAATGCAATATTAAGCTTCTAGGGTAGGGCAAACAGACACCCGATTAGATCATTTTATATTATGGTTAATTTAAGAATTCAGCAAAATTCTATCACATTTGTTCAATTTACGTCGCTCCTATTTCAGATAGCGCATTAGGCTAAGCGGCATCTCAAAGCGCATGAAATGACGAGTAAAATGCACTATTAAAGCTCTAGGGTACGGCAAACAGAGACCCGATTAGATCATTTTACATTGAGGTTAATATAAGAATTCACAGAAATTCTATCACATTTGTTCAATTTACGTCGCTCCTATTTCAGATAGCGTATTGGGCTATGCGGCATCTCAAAGCGCATGAAATGGCGAGTAAAATGCACTGTTAAACTTCTAGGGTAGGGCAAACAGAGACCCGATTAGATCATTTGTTATTATGGTTAATTTAAGAATTCAGCGAAATTCTATCACAATTGTTCAATTTATGTCGCTCCTATTTCAGATAGCGTATTGGGCTAAGCGGCATGTCGAAGCGCATGAAATGGCGAGTATAATGCACTATTAAACTTCTAGGGTAAGGCAAACAGAGGCCCGATTACATCATTTTATGTTACGGTTAATATAAGAATGCAGCGTAATTCTATCACATTTGTTCAACTTACGTCGCTCATATTTCAGATAACGTACTGGGTTCGGCCGCATCTTAAAGCGCGTGGAATGGCGAGTGAAATGCACTATTAAACTTCTAGGGTAGGGCAAGCAGAGACCCGATTAGATCATTTTATATTATGGTTAATTTAAGATTTCAGCAAAATTCTATCACATTTGTTCAATTTACGTCGCTCCTATTTCAGATAACGTACTGGGTTCGGCCGCATCTTAAAGCGCGTGGACTGGCCAGTGAAATGCACTATTAGACTTCTATGGTAGGGCG
This sequence comes from Macropis europaea, assembly GCA_916610135.2. Taxonomy (NCBI): domain Eukaryota; kingdom Metazoa; phylum Arthropoda; class Insecta; order Hymenoptera; family Melittidae; genus Macropis; species Macropis europaea. The sequence continues at coordinate 44,017 of CAKAJE020000846.1, forward strand.
AACAGAGACCCGATTAGATCATTTTATATTATGGTTAATTTAAGAATTCAGCGAAATTCTATAACATTTGTTCAATTTACGTCGCTCTTATTTCAGATAGCGTATTGGGCTATGCGGCATCTCAAATCGCATGAAATGGCGAGTAAAATGCACTGTTAAACTTCTATGATAGGGCAAACAGAGGCCCGATTACATCATTTTACATTAAAGTTAATAAAAGAATTCAGCGAAATTCTATCACATTTGTTCAACTTACGTCGCTCCTATTTCAGATAGCGTATTGGGCTAAGCGGCATCTCAAAGCGCATGAAATGGCGAGTAAAATGCACTATTAGATTTCTATGGTAGGGCATACAGAGACCCGATTAGATCATTTTATATTATGGTTAATTTAAGAATTCAGCAAAATTCTATCACATTTGTTCAATTTACGTCGATCCTATTTCAGATACCGTCCTGGGCTCGGCGGCATCTTAAAGCGCGTGGAATGGCGAGTAAAATGAACTATTAACCTTCTATGATAGGGCAATCAGAGACCCGAGTAGATCATTTTACATTATGGTTAATATAAGAATTCAGCGAAATTCTATCACATTTGTTCAATTTACGTCGCTCCTATTTCAGATAGCGTATTGGGCTAGGCGGCATCTCAAAGCGCATGAAATGACGAGTGAAATGCACTATTATACTTCTAGGGTAGGGCGAACAGAGACCCGAAGAGATCATTTTACATTAAGGTGAATATAAGAATGCAGCGTAATTCTGTTACATTTGTTCAACTTACGTCGCTCCTATTTCAGATAGCGTATTGGGTTAAGCGTCATCTCAAAGCGCATGAAATGACGAGTGAAATGCACTATTAACCTTCTAGGGTAGGGCGAACAGAGACCCGATTACATCATTTTACATTAAGGTTAATATAAGTATTCAGCGAGATTCTATCACACTTGTTCAATTTACGTCGCTTCTATTTCAGACAGCGTACTGGGCTAGGCGGCATCTTAAAGCGCGTGGAATGGCGAGTAAAATGCACTATTAACCTTCTATGATAGGGCAATCAGAGACCAGATTAGATCATTTTATACTTTGGTTAATATAAGAATTCAGCGAAATTCTATCACATTTGTTCAATCTACGTGGCTCCTATTTCAGATAGCGTACTGGGCTAGGCGGCATCTTAAAGCGCGTGGAATGGCGAGTAAAATGCACTACTAATCTTCTATGATAGGGCAATCAGAGACCCGATTAGATCATTTTATATTACTGTTAATATAAGAATTCAGGGAAATTCTATCACATTTGTTCAATTTACGTCGCTCCTATTTCAGATAGCGTATTGGGCTAAGCGGGATCTCAAAGCGCATGAAATGGCGACTAAAATGCACTATTAAACTTCTAGGGTAGAGCAAACAGAGACCCGATTAGATCATTTTATATTATGGTTAATTTAAGAATTCAACAAAACTCTATCACATTTGTTCAACTTACGTCGCTCCTATTTCAGATAGCGTACTGGGCTAGCCGGCATCTTAAAGCGCGTGGAATGGCGAGTAAAATGCACTACTAAACTTCTATGATGGAGCAATCAGAGACCCGATTAGATCATTTTATATTTTGTTTAATATAAAATTTCAGGGAAATTCTATCACATTTGTTCAATTTACGTCGCTCCTATTTCAGATAGCGTATTGGGCTAAGCGGCATCACAAAGCGCATGAAATGGCGAACAAAATGCGCTATTAAACTTCTAGGCTAGGGCGAAGAGAGACCAGATTAGATCATTTTATACTTTGGTTAACATAAGGATTCTGCGAAATTTTATCACATTTGTTCAATTTACGTCGCTCCTATTTCAGATAGCGTATTGGGCTATGCGGCATCTCAAAGCGCATGAAATGGCGAGTAAAATGCACTGTTAAACTTCTAGGGTAGGGCAAACAGAGACCCGATTAGATCATTTGTTATTATGGTTAATTTAAGAATTCAGCGAAATTCTATCACAATTGTTCAATTTATGTCGCTCCTATTTCAGATAGCGTATTGGGCTAAGCGGCATGTCGAAGCGCATGAAATGGCGAGTATAATGCACTATTAAACTTCTAGGGTAAGGCAAACAGAGGCCCGATTACATCATTTTATGTTACGGTTAATATAAGAATGCAGCGTAATTCTATCACATTTGTTCAACTTACGTCGCTCATATTTCAGATAACGTACTGGGTTCGGCCGCATCTTAAAGCGCGTGGAATGGCGAGTGAAATGCACTATTAAACTTCTAGGGTAGGGCAAGCAGAGACCCGATTAGATCATTTTATATTATGGTTAATTTAAGATTTCAGCAAAATTCTATCACATTTGTTCAATTTACGTCGCTCCTATTTCAGATAACGTACTGGGTTCGGCCGCATCTTAAAGCGCGTGGAATGGCCAGTGAAATGCACTATTAGACTTCTATGGTAGGGCGAACAGAGACCCGATTAGATCATTTTATATTATGGTTAATTTAAGAATTCAGCGAAATTCTATAACATTTGTTCAATTTACGTCGCTCTTATTTCAGATAGCGTATTGGGCTATGCGGCATCTCAAATCGCATGAAATGGCGAGTAAAATGCACTGTTAAACTTCTATGATAGGGCAAACAGAGGCCCGATTACATCATTTTACATTAAAGTTAATAAAAGAATTCAGCGAAATTCTATCACATTTGTTCAACTTACGTCGCTCCTATTTCAGATAGCGTATTGGGCTAAGCGGCATCTCAAAGCGCATGAAATGGCGAGTAAAATGCACTATTAGATTTCTATGGTAGGGCGTACAGAGACCCGATTAGATCATTTTATATTATGGTTAATTTAAGAATTCAGCAAAATTCTATCACATTTGTTCAATTTACGTCGATCCTATTTCAGATACCGTCCTGGGCTCGGCGGCATCTTAAAGCGCGTGGAATGGCGAGTAAAATGAACTATTAACCTTCTATGATAGGGCAATCAGAGACCCGAGTAGATCATTTTACATTATGGTTAATATAAGAATTCAGCGAAATTCTATCACATTTGTTCAATTTACGTCGCTCCTATTTCAGATAGCGTATTGGGCTAGGCGGCATCTCAAAGCGCATGAAATGACGAGTGAAATGCACTATTATACTTCTAGGGTAGGGCGAACAGAGACCCGAAGAGATCATTTTACATTAAGGTGAATATAAGAATGCAGCGTAATTCTGTTACATTTGTTCAACTTACGTCGCTCCTATTTCAGATAGCGTATTGGGTTAAGCGTCATCTCAAAGCGCATGAAATGACGAGTGAAATGCACTATTAACCTTCTAGGGTAGGGCGAACAGAGACCCGATTACATCATTTTACATTAAGGTTAATATAAGTATTCAGCGAGATTCTATCACACTTGTTCAATTTACGTCGCTTCTATTTCAGACAGCGTACTGGGCTAGGCGGCATCTTAAAGCGCGTGGAATGGCGAGTAAAATGCACTATTAATCTTCTATGATAGGGCAATCAGAGACCAGATTAGATCATTTTATACTTTGGTTAATATAAGAATTCAGCGAAATTCTATCACATTTGTTCAATCTACGTGGCTCCTATTTCAGATAGCGTACTGGGCTAGGCGGCATCTTAAAGCGCGTGGAATGGCGAGTAAAATGCACTACTAATCTTCTATGATAGGGCAATCAGAGACCCGATTAGATCATTTTATATTACTGTTAATATAAGAATTCAGGGAAATTCTATCACATTTGTTCAATTTACGTCGCTCCTATTTCAGATAGCGTATTGGGCTAAGCGGGATCTCAAAGCGCATGAAATGGCGACTAAAATGCACTATTAAACTTCTAGGGTAGAGCAAACAGAGACCCGATTAGATCATTTTATATTATGGTTAATTTAAGAATTCAACAAAACTCTATCACATTTGTTCAACTTACGTCGCTCCTATTTCAGATAGCGTACTGGGCTAGCCGGCATCTTAAAGCGCGTGGAATGGCGAGTAAAATGCACTACTAAACTTCTATGATGGAGCAATCAGAGACCCGATTAGATCATTTTATATTTTGTTTAATATAAAATTTCAGGGAAATTCTATCACATTTGTTCAATTTACGTCGCTCCTATTTCAGATAGCGTATTGGGCTAAGCGGCATCACAAAGCGCATGAAATGGCGAACAAAATGCGCTATTAAACTTCTAGGCTAGGGCGAAGAGAGACCAGATTAGATCATTTTATACTTTGGTTAACATAAGGATTCTGCGAAATTTTATCACATTTGTTCAATTTACGTCGCTCCTATTTCAGATAGCTTATTGGGCTAAGCGGCATCTGAAGGCGCATGAAGTGACGAGTAAAATGCACTATTAAACTTCTAGGGTAGGGCAAACAGAGACCCGATTAGATCATTTTATATTATGGTTAATTTAAGATGTCAGCAAAATTCTATCACATTTGTTCAATTTACGTCGCTCCTGTTTCAGATAGCGTGCTGGGCCATGCGGCATCTTAAAGCGCGTGGAATGGCGAGTAAAATGCACTATTAAACGTCTATGATAGGGCAATCAGAGACCCGATTAGATCATTTTATATTTTGGTTAATATAAGAATTCAACGAAATTCTATCACATTTGTTCAATTTACGTCGCTTCTATTACAGATAGCGTATTGGGCTATGCGGCATCTCAAAGCGCATGAAATGGCGAGTAAAATGCACTGTTAAACTTCTATGATAGGGCAAACAGAGGCCCGATTACATCATTTTACATTAAAGTTAATATAAGAATTCAGCGAAATTCTATCACATTTGTTCAACTTATATCGCTCCAATTTCAGATAGCGTATTAGGCTAAGCGGCATCTCAAAGCGCATGAAATGACGAGTAAAATGCACTATTAAAGTTCTAGGGTAGGGCAAACAGAGACCCGATTAGATCATTTTATATTATGGTTAATTTAAGGATTGAGCGAAATTCTATCACATTTGTTCAACTTACGTCGCTCCTATTTCAGATAGCGTATTGGGCTAAGCGGCATCGCAAAGCGCATGAAATGGCGAGTGAAATGCACCATTAGACTTCTATGGTAGGGCGAACAGAGACCCGATTAGATCATTTTATATTTTGGTTAATATAAGAATTCAGTGAAATTCTATCACATTTGTTCAATTTACGTCGCTCCTATTTCAAATAGCGTACTGGGCTCAGCGGCATCTCAAAGCGCATGAAATGGCGAGCAAAATGCACTATTAAACATCTAGGGTAGGGCAAACAGAGACCCGATTAGATCATTTTATGTTATGGTTAATTTAAGAATTCAGCGAAATTCTATCACATTTGTTCAAGTTACGTCGCTCCTATTTCAAATAGCGTATTGAGCTAAGCGGCATCTCAAAGCGCATGAAATGGCGAGCAAAATGCACTATTAAACTTCCAGGGTACAGCAAACAGAGACCCGATTAGATCATTTTGTACTATGGTTAATTTAAGAATTCAGCAAAATTCTATCACATTTGTTCAAGTTACGTCGCTCCTATTGCAGATAGCGAACTGGGCTATGCGGCATCTTAAAGCGTTCGGAATGGCGAGTAAAATGCACTATTTAACTTCTATCCTAGGGCAATCAGAGACCCGATTAGATCATTTTATATTTTGGTTAATATAAGAATTCAGTGAAATTCTATCACATTTGTTCAATTTACGTCGCTCCTATTTCAGATAGCGTATTGGGCAAAGCGGCATCTCAAAGCGTTTGAAATGGCGAATAAAATGCACTATTAAAGTTCTAGGCTCGGGCGAACAGAGATCCGATTAGATCATTTTACATTATGGTTAATAAAAGAATTCAGCGAAATTCTATCACATTTGTTCAACTTATATCGCTCCAATTTCAGATAGCGTATTAGGCTAAGCGGCATCTCAAAGCGCATGAAATGACGAGTAAAATGCACTATTAAAGTTCTAGGGTAGGGCAAACAGAGACCCGATTAGATCATTTTATATTATGGTTAATTTAAGGATTGAGCGAAATTTTATCACATTTGTTCAACTTACGTCGCTCCTATTTCAGATAGCGTATTGGGCTAAGCGGCATCGCAAAGCGCATGAAATGGCGAGTGAAATGCACCATTAGACTTCTATGGTAGGGCGAACAGAGACCCGATTAGATCATTTTATATTTTGGTTAATATAAGAATTCAGTGAAATTCTATCACATTTGTTCAATTTACGTCGCTCCTATTTCAAATAGCGTATTGGGCTCAGCGGCATCTCAAAGCGCATGAAATGGCGAGCAAAATGCACTATTAAACATCTAGGGTAGGGCAAACAGAGACCCGATTAGATCATTTTATGTTATGGTTAATTTAAGAATTCAGCGAAATTCTATCACATTTGTTCAAGTTACGTCGCTCCTATTTCAAATAGCGTATTGAGCTAAGCGGCATCTCAAAGCGCATGAAATGGCGAGCAAAATGCACTATTAAACTTCCAGGGTAGAGCAAACAGAGACCCGATTAGATCATTTTGTACTATGGTTAATTTAAGAATTCAGCAAAATTCTATCACATTTGTTCAATTTACGTCGCTCCTATTGCAGATAGCGAACTGGGCTATGCGGCATCTTAAAGCGTTCGGAATGGCGAGTAAAATGCACTATTTAACTTCTATCCTAGGGTAATCAGAGAACCGATTAGATCATTTTATATTTTGGTTAATATAAGAATTCAGTGAAATTCTATCACATTTGTTCAATTTACGTCGCTCCTATTTCAGATAGCGTATTGGGCAAAGCGGCATCTCAAAGCGTTTGAAATGGCGAATAAAATGCACTATTAAAGTTCTAGGCTCGGGCGAACAGAGATCCGATTAGATCATTTTACATTATGGTTAATAAAAGAATTCAGCGAAATTCTATCACATTTGTTCAACTTATATCGCTCCTATTTCAGATAGCGTATTAGGCTAAGCGGCATCTCAAAGCGCATGAAATGACGAGTAAAATGCACTATTAAAGTGCTAGGGTAGGGCAAACAGAGACCCGATTAGATCATTTTATATTATGGTTAATTTTAGGATTGAGCGAAATTCTATCACATTCGCTCAATTTACGTCGCTCCTATTTCAGATAGCGTATTGGGCAAAGCGGCATCTCAAAGCGCATGAAATGACGAGTAAAATGCACTATAAGACTTCTATGGTAGGGCAAACAGAGACCCGATTAGGTCATTTTACATTCTGGTTAATAAAATAATTCAGCGAAATTCTATCACATTTGTTCAACTTACGTCGCTCCTATTTCAAATAGCGTATTGAGCTAAGCGGCATCTCAAAGCTTATGAAATGGCGAGCAAAATGCACTATTAAACTTCTAGGGTAGAGCAAACAGAGACCCGATTAGATCACTTTATATTTTGGTTAATATAAGAATTCAGCGAAATTCTATCACATTTGTTCAATTTACGTCGCTCCTATTTCAGATAGCGTATTGGGCTAAGAGGCATCTGAAAGCGCATGAAATGACGAGTGAAATGCACTATTCAACTCCTAGGGTAGGGCGAACAGAGACCCGATTAGATCCTTTGGTATTATGGTTAATTTAAGAATTCAGCGAAATTCTATCACATTTGTTCAATTTACGTCGCTCCTGTTTCAGATAGCGTCTTGGGCTAAGCGGCATCTCAAAGCGTGTGGAATGGCGAGTAAAATGCACTATTAACCTTCTATGATAGGGCAATCAGAGACCAGACTAGATCATTTTATACTTTGGTTAATATAAGAATTCAGCGGAATTCTATCACATTTGTTCAATTTACGTCGCTCCTATTTCAGATAGCGTATTGGGCTAGGCGGCATCTCAAAGCGCATGAAATGACGAGTGAAATGCACTATTATACTTCTAGGGTAGGGCGAACAGAGACCCGAAGAGATCATTTTATATTTTGGTTAATATAAGATTTCAGGGAAATTCTATCACATTTGTTCAATTTACGTCGCTCCTATTTCAGATAGCGTATTGGGCTAAGCGGGATCTCAAAGCGCATGAAATGGCGACTAAAATGCACTATTAAACTTCTAGGGTAGAGCAAACAGAGACCCGATTAGATCATTTTATATTATGGTTAATTTAAGAATTCAACAAAATTCTATCACATTTGTTCAACTTACGTCGCTCCTATTTCAGATAGCGTACTGGGCTAGCCGGCATCTTAAAGCGCGTGGAATGGCGAGTAAAATGCACTACTAAACTTCTATGATGGAGCAATCAGAGACCCGATTAGATCATTTTATATTTTGTTTAATATAAAATTTCAGGGAAATTCTATCACATTTGTTCAATTTACGTCGCTCCTATTTCAGATAGCGTATTGGGCTAAGCGGCATCACAAAGCGCATGAAATGGCGAACAAAATGCACTATTAAACTTCTAGGCTAGGGCGAACAGAGACCAGATTAGATCATTTTATACTTTGGTTAACATAAGGATTCTGCGAAATTTTATCACATTTGTTCAATTTACGTCGCTCCTATTTCAGATAGCTTATTGGGCTAAGCGGCAGCTGAAGGCGCATGAAGTGACGAGTAAAATGCACTATTAAACTTCTAGGGTAGGGCAAACAGAGACCCGATTAGATCATTTTATATTATGGTTAATTTAAGATGTCAGCAAAATTCTATCACATTTGTTCAATTTACGTCGCTCCTGTTTCAGATAGCGTGCTGGGCCATGCGGCATCTTAAAGCGCGTGGAATGGCGAGTAAAATGCACTATTAAACGTCTATGATAGGGCAATCAGAGACCAGACTAGATCATTTTATACTTTGGTTAATATAAGAATTCAGCGAAATTCTATCACATTTGTTCAATTTACGTCGCTCCTATTTCAGATAGCGTATTGGGCTAAGCGGGATCTCAAAGCGCATGAAATGGCGACTAAAATGCACTATTAAACTTCTAGGCTAGGGCGAACAGAGACCCGATTAGATCATTTCACATTAAGGTTAATATAAGAATTCACGGAAATTCTATCACATTTGTTCTATTTACGTCGCTCCTATTTCAGATAGCGTATTAGGCTATACGGCATCTCAAAGCGCATGAAATGGCGAATAAAATTCACTATTAAACTTCTAGAGTAGGGCAAACAGAGACCCGATTAGATCATTTTATATTACGATTAATATAAGAATTCAGCGTAATTCTATCACATTTGTTCATCTTACGTCGCTCCTATTTCAGATAGCGTACTGGGCTAGGCGGCATCTTAAAGCGCGTGGAAGGGCGAGTAAAATGCACTACTAAACTTCTATGATAGAGCAATCAGAGACCCGATTAGATCATTTTATATTTTGTTTAATATAAGATTTCAGGGAAATTCTATCACATTTGTTCAATTTACGTCGCTCCTATTTCAGATTGCGTACTGGGCTAGGCGGCACCTTAAACCGCGTGGAAGGGCGAGTAAAATGCACTACTAAACTTCTATGATAGAGCAATCAGAGACCCGATTAGATCATTTTATATTTTGTTTAATATAAGATTTCAGGGAAATTCTATCACATTTGTTCAATTTACGTCGCTCCTACTTCAGATAGCGTATTGGGCTATGCGGCATCTCAAAGCGCATGAAATGGCGAACAAAATGCACTATTAAACTTCTAGGGTAGGGCGAACAGAGACCCGATTAGATCATTTTACATTATGGTTAATATAAGTATTCAGCGAGATTCTATCACACTTGTTCAATTTACGTCGCTTCTATTTCAGACAGCGTACTGGGCTAGGCAGCATCTTAAAGCGCGTGGAATGGCGAGTAAAATGCACTATTAACCTTCTATGATAGGGCAATCAGAGACCAGATTAGATCATTTTATACTTTGGTTAATATAAGAATTCAGCGAAATTCTATCACATTTGTTCAATTTACGTCGCTCCTATTTCAGATAGCGTATTGGGCTAAGCGGCATGTCAAAGCGCATGAAATGACGAGTGAAATGCACTATCAAACTTCTAGGGTAGGGCAAACAGGGACCCGATTAGATCATTTTATATTATGGATAATTTAAGAATTCAGTGAAATTCTATCACATTTGTTCAATTTACGTCGTTCCTATTTCAGATAGCGTCCTAGGCTAAGCGGCATCTAAAAGCGTATGAAATGGCGAATAAAATTAACTATTAAACTTCTAGGCTAGGGCGAACAGAGACCCGATTAGATCATTTTATATTATGGTTAATATAAGATTTCAGGGAGATTCTATCACATCTGTTCAATTTACGTCGCTGCTATTTTAGATAGCGTATTCGGCTAAGCGGCATCTCAAAGCGCATAAAATGGCGAATAAAATGCACTATTAAACTACTAGGCTAGGGCGAACAGAGACCCGATTATATCATTTTATATTTTGGTTAATATAAGAATTCTGCGAAATTCTATCACATTTGTTCAATTTACGTCGCTCCTATTTCAGATAGCTTATTGGGCTTAGCGGCATCGCAATCCGCATGAAATGACGAGTATAATGCACTATTAAACTGCTAGGATAAGGCAAACAGAGACCCGATTAGATCATTTTACATTAAGGTTAATATAAGAATTCAACGAAATTCTATCACATTTGTTCAATTTACGTCGCTCCTATTTCAGATAGCGTATTGGGCTAAGCGGCATCTCAAAGCGCATGAACTGGCGAGTAAAATGCGCTGTTAAACTTCTAGGGTAGGGCAAACGGAGAACCGATTAGATCATTTTATATTATGGTTAATTTAAGAATTCAGCCAAATTCTATCACATTTGTTCAATTTACGTCGCTCCTATTTCAGATAGCGTACTGGGCTAGGCGGCATCTTAAAGCGCGTGGAATGGCGAGTGAAATGCACTATTAAACTTCTATGATAGGGCAATCAGAGACCCGATTAGATCATTTTATATTACGGTTAATATAAGAATGCAGCGTGATTCTATCACATTTGTTCAAGTTACGTCGCTCCTATTTCAGATAGCGTACTGGGCTAGGCGGCATCTTAAAGCGCGTGGATTGGCGAGTGAAATGCACTATTAAACTTCTATGATAGGGCAATCAGAGACCCGATTAGATCATTTTATATTTTGTTTAATATAAGATTTCAGGGAAATTCTATCACATTTGTTCAATTTACGTCGCTCCTATTTCAGATATCGTATTGGGCTAAGCGGCATCACGAAGCGCATGAAATGGCGAACAAAATGCACTATTAAACTTCTAGGCTAGGGCGAACAGAGACCAGATTAGATCATTTTATACTTTGGTTCACATAAGGATTCTGCGAAATTTTATCACATTTGTTCAATTTACGTCGCTCCTATTTCAGATAGCTTATTGGGCTAAGCGGCATCTGAAGGCACATGAAGTGACGAGTAAAATGCACTATTAAACTTCTAGGGTAGGGCCAACAGAGACCCGATTAGATCATTTTATATTATGGTTAACTTAAGATGTCAGCAAAATTCTATCACATTTGTTCAATTTACGTCGCTCCTGTTTCAGATAGCGTGCTGGGCCATGCGGCATCTTAAAGCGCGTGGAATGGCGAGTAAAATGCACTATTAAACTTCTACGATAGGGCAATCAGAGACCAGACTAGATCATTTTATACTTAGGTTAATATAAGAATTCAGCGAAATTCTATCACATTTGTTCAATTTACGTCGCTCCTATTTCAGATAGCGTATTGGGCTAGGCGGCATCTCAAAGCGCATGAAATGACGAGTGAAATGCACTATTATACTTCTAGGGTAGGGCGAACAGAGACCCGAAGAGATCATTTTACATTAAGGTGAATATAAGAATGCAGCGTAATTCTGTCACATTTGTTCAACTTACGTCGCTCCTATTTCAGATAGCGTATTGGGTTAAGCGTCATCTCAAAGCGCATGAAATGACGGGTGAAATGCACTATTAAACTTCTAGGGTAGGGCGAACAGAGACCCGATTACATCATTTTACATTAAGGTTAATATAAGTATTCAGCGAGATTCTATCACATTTGTTCAATTTACGTGGCACCTATTTCAGATAGCGTATTGCGCTAGGCGGCATCTTAAAGCGCGTGGAATGGCGAGTAATATGCACCACTAAACTTCTATGATAGGGCAATCAGAGACCCGATTAGATCATTTTATATTTTGGTTAATATAAGAATTCAGCGAAATTCTATCACATTTGTTCAACTTACGTCGCTCCTATATCAGATAGCGTACTGGGCTAGGCGGCATCTTAAAGCGCGTGGAATGGCGAGTAAAATGCACTATTAAACTTCAATGATAGGGCAATCAGAGACCAGACTAGATCATTTTATACTTTGGTTAATATAAGAATTCAGCGAAATTCTATCACATTTGTTCAATTTACGTCGCTCCTATTTCAGATAGCGTATTGGGCTAAGCGGGATCTCAAAGCGCATGAAATGGCGACTAAAATGCACTATTAAACTTCTAGGCTAGGGCGAACAGAGACCCGATTAGATCATTTCACATTAAGGTTAATATAAGAATTCACGGAAATTCTATCACATTTGTTCAATTTACGTCGCTCCTATTTCAGATAGCGTATTAGGCTATGCGGCATCTCAAAGCGCATGAAATGGCGAATAAAATTCACTATTAAACTTCTAGAGTAGGGCAAACAGAGACCCGACTAGATCATTTTATATTACGATTAATATAAGAATTCAGCGTAATTCTATCACATTTGTTCATCTTACGTCGCTCCTATTTCAGATAGCGTACTGGGCTAGGCGGCATCTTAAAGCGCGTGGAAGGGCGAGTAAAATGCACTACTAAACTTCTATGATAGAGCAATCAGAGACCCGATTATATCATTTTATATTTTGTTTAATATAAGATTTCAGGGAAATTCTATCACATTTGTTCAATTTACGTCGCTCCTATTTCAGATAGCGTGCTGGGCTAGGCGGCACCTTAAACCGCGTGGAAGGGCGAGTAAAATGCACTACTAAACTTCTATGATAGAGCAATCAGAGACCCGATTAGATCATTTTATATTTTGTTTAATATAAGATTTCAGGGAAATTCTATCACATTTGTTCAATTTACGTCGCTCCTACTTCAGATAGCGTATTGGGCTATGCGGCATCTCAAAGCGCATGAAATGGCGAACAAAATGCACTATTAAACTTCTAGGGTAGGGCGAACAGAGACCCGATTAGATCATTTTACATTATGGTTAATATAAGTATTCAGCGAGATTCTATCACACTTGTTCAATTTACGTCGCTTCTATTTCAGACAGCGTACTGGGCCAAGCAGCATCTTAAAGCGCGTGGAATGGCGAGTAAAATGCACTATTAACCTTCTATGATAGGGCAATCAGAGACCAGATTAGATCATTTTATACTTTGGTTAATATAAGAATTCAGCGAAATTCTATCACATTTGTTCAATTTACGTCGCTCCTATTTCAGATAGCGTATTGGGCTAGGCGGCATCTTAAAGCGCGTGGATTGGCGAGTGAAATGCACTATTAAACTTCTATGATAGGGCAATCAGAGACCCGATTAGATCATTTCACATTAAGGTTAATATAAGAATTCACGGAAATTCTATCACATTTGTTCAATTTACGTCGCTTCTATTTCAGACAGCGTACTGGGCTAGGCAGCATCTTAAAGCGCGTGGAATGGCGAGTAAAATGCACTATTAACCTTCTATGATAGGGCAATCAGAGACCAGATTAGATCATTTTATACTTTGGTTAATATAAGAATTCAGCGAAATTCTATCACATTTGTTCAATTTACGTCGCTCCTATTTCAGATAGCGTATTGGGCTAAGCGGCATGTCAAAGCGCATGAAATGACGAGTGAAATGCACTATCAAACTTCTAGGGTAGGGCAAACAGGGACCCGATTAGATCATTTTATATTATGGTTAATTTAAGAATTCAGCAAAATTCTCTCACATTTGTTCAATTTACGTCGTTCCTATTTCAGATAGCGTCCTGGGCTAAGCGGCATCTAAAAGCGCATGAAATGGCGAGTATAATGCACTATTATACTTCTAGGATAAGGCAAACAGAGACCCGATTAGATCATTTTATATTACGGTTAATATAAGAATGCAGCGTGATTCTATCACATTTGTTCAAGTTACGTCGCTCCTATTTCAGATAGCGTACTGGGCTAGGCGGCATCTTAAAGCGCGTGGAATGGCGAGTAAAATGCACTATTAAACTTCTATGATAGGGCAATCAGAGACCCGATTAGATCATTTTATATTTTGGTTAATATAAGAATTCAACGAAATTCTATTACATTTGTAAAATTTACGTCGCTCCTATTACAGATAGCTTATTGGGCTTAGCGGCATCTCAAAGCACATGCAATGGCGAGTAAAATGCACCATTAAACTTCTACGGTAGGGCAAACAGAGACCCGATTAGATCATTTTATATTATGGTTAATTTAAGAATTCAGTGAAATTCTATCACATTTGTTCAATTTACGTCGTTCCTATTTCAGATAGCGTCCTAGGCTAAGCGGCATCTAAAAGCGTATGAAATGGCGAATAAAATTAACTATTAAACTTCTAGGCTAGGGCGAACAGAGACCCGATTAGATCATTTTATATTATGGTTAATATAAGATTTCAGGGAGATTCTATCACATCTGTTCAATTTACGTCGCTGCTATTTTAGATAGCGTATTCGGCTAAGCGGCATCTCAAAGCGCATAAAATGGCGAATAAAATGCACTATTAAAGTACTAGGCTAGGGCGAACAGAGACCCGATTATATCATTTTATATTTTGGTTAATATAAGAATTCTGCGAAATTCTATCACATTTGTTCAATTTACGTCGCTCCTATTTCAGATAGCTTATTGGGCTTAGCGGCATCGCAATCCGCATGAAATGACGAGTATAATGCACTATTGAACTGCTAGGATAAGGCAAACAGAGACCCGATTAGATCATTTTACATTAAGGTTAATATAAGAATTCAACGAAATTCTATCACATTTGTTCAATTTACGTCGCTCCTATTTCAGATAGCGTATTGGGCTAAGCGGCATCTCAAAGCGCATGAACTGGCGAGTAAAATGCGCTGTTAAACTTCTAGGGTAGGGCAAACGGAGAACCGATTAGATCATTTTATATTATGGTTAATTTAAGAATTCAGCCAAATTCTATCACATTTGTTCAATTTACGTCGCTCCTATTTCAGATAGCGTACTGGGCTAGGCGGCATCTTAAAGCGCGTGGAATGGCGAGTGAAATGCACTATTAAACTTCTATGATAGGGCAATCAGAGACCCGATTAGATCATTTTATATTACGGTTAATATAAGATTGCAGCGTGATTCTATCACATTTGTTCAAGTTACGTCGCTCCTATTTCAGATAGCGTACTGGGCTAGGCGGCATCTTAAAGCGCGTGGATTGGCGAGTGAAATGCACTATTAAACTTCTATGATAGGGCAATCAGAGACCCGATTAGATCATTTTATATTTTGTTTAATATAAGATTTCAGGGAAATTCTATCACATTTGTTCAATTTACGTCGCTCCTATTTCAGATAGCGTATTGGGCTAAGCGGCATCACGAAGCGCATGAAATGGCGAACAAAATGCACTATTAAACTTCTAGGCTAGGGCGAACAGAGACCAGATTATATCATTTTATACTTTGGTTAACATAAGGATTCTGCGAAATTTTATCACATTTGTTCAATTTACGTCGCTCCTATTTCAGATAGCTTATTGGGCTAAGCGGCATCTGAAGGCACACGAAGTGACGAGTAAAATGCACTATTAAACTTCTAGGGTAGGGCCAACAGAGACCCGATTAGATCATTTTATATTATGGTTAACTTAAGATGTCAGCAAAATTCTATCACATTTGTTCAATTTACGTCGCTCCTGTTTCAGATAGCGTGCTGGGCCATGCGGCATCTTAAAGCGCGTGGAATGGCGAGTAAAATGCACTATTAAACTTCTACGATAGGGCAATCAGAGACCAGACTAGATCATTTTATACTTAGGTTAATATAAGAATTCAGAGAAATTCTATCACATTTGTTCAATTTACGTCGCTCCTATTTCAGATAGCGTATTGGGCTAGGCGGCATCTTAAAGCGCGTGGATTGGCGAGTGAAATGCACTATTAAACTTCTATGATAGGGCAATCAGAGACCCGATTAGATCATTTTATATTTTGTTTAATATAAGATTTCAGGGAAATTCTATCACATTTGTTCAATTTACGTCGCTCCTATTTCAGATAGCTTATTGGGCTAAGCGGCATCTGAAGGCACATGAAGTGACGAGTAAAATGCACTATTAAACTTCTAGGGTAGGGCCAACAGAGACCCGATTAGATCATTTTATATTATGGTTAATTTAAGATGTCAGCAAAATTCTATCACATTTGTTCAATTTACGTCGCTCCTGTTTCAGATAGCGTGCTGGGCCATGCGGCATCTTAAAGCGCGTGGAATGGCGAGTAAAATGCACTATTAAACTTCTATGATAGGGCAATCAGAGACCAGACTAGATCATTTTATACTTTGTTTAATATAAGAATTCAGCGAAAGTCTATCACATTTGTTCAATTTACGTCGCTCCTATTTCAGATAGCGTATTGGGCTAAGCGGCATCTCAAAGCGCATGAAATGGCGAGTGAAATGCACTATTAGACTTCTATGGTAGGGCGAACAGAGACCCGATTAGATCATTTTATATTATGGTTAATTTAAGAATTCAACAAAATTCTATCACATTTGTTCAATTTATGTCGCGCCTATTTCAGATAGCGTATTGGGCGAAGCGGCATCTCGAAGCGCATGAAATGGCGAGTATAATGCACTATTAAACTTCTAGGGTAAGGCAAACAGAGGCCCGATTACATCATTTTATATTACGGTTAATGTAAGAATGCAGCGTAATTCTATCACATTTGTTCAACTTACGTCGCTCATATTTCAGATAGCGTACTGGGCTAGGCGGCATCTTAAAGCGCGTGGAATGGCGAGTAAAATGCACTACTAATCTTCTATGATAGGGCAATCAGAGACCCGATTAGATCATTTTATATTTTGTTTAATATAAGATTTCAGGGAAATTCTATCACATTTGTTCAATTTACGTCGCTCCTATTTCAGATAGCGTATTGGGATAAGCGGCATCTCAAAGCGCATGAAATGGAGAATAAAATGCACTATTAAACATCTAGGCTAGGGAGAACAGAGACCCGATTAGATCATTTTACATTATGGTTCATAAAAGAATTCAGCGAAACTCTGTCACATTCTTTCAACTTACGTCGCTCCTATTTCAGATAGCGCATTAGGCTAAGCGGCATCTCAAAGCGCATGAAATGACGAGTAAAATGCACTATTAAAGCTCTAGGGTACGGCAAACAGAGACCCGATTAGATCATTTTATATTATGGTTAATTTAAGAATTGAGCGAAATTCTATCACATTCGTTCAATTTACGTCGCTCCTATTTCAGATAGCGTATTGGGCAAGGCGGCATCTCAAAGCGCATGAAATGACGAGTAAAATGCACTATTAAACTTCTAGGGTAGGGCAAGCAGAGATTCGATTAGATCATTTTATATTATGGTTAATTTAAGAATTCAACAAAATTCTATCACATTCGTTCAATTTAGGTCGCTCCTATTTCAGATAGCGTATTGGTCTAAGCGGTATCTCAAAGCGCATGAAATGGCGAGTGAAATGCACTATATGACTTCTATGGTAGGGCGAACAGAGACCCGATTAGATCATTTTACATTGAGGTTAATATAAGAATTCACAGAAATTCTATCACATTTGTTCAATTTACGTCGCTCCTATTTCAGATAGCGTATTGGGCTATGCGGCATCTCAAAGCGCATGAAATGGCGAGTAAAATGCGCTGTTAAACTTCTAGGGTAGGGCAAACAGAGACCCGATTAGATCATTTGTTATTATGGTTAATTTAAGAATTCAGCGAAATTCTATCACAATTGTTCAATTTATGTCGCTCCTATTTCAGATAGCGTACTGGGCTAGGCGGCATCTTAAAGCGCGTGGAATGGCGAGTAAAATGCACTACTAATCTTCTATGATAGGGCAATCAGAGACCCGATTAGATCATTTTATATTTTGTTTAATATAAGATTTCAGGGAAATTCTATCACATTTGTTCAATTTACGTCGCTCCTATTTCAGATAGCGTATTGGGATAAGCGGCATCTCAAAGCGCATGAAATGGAGAATAAAATGCACTATTAAACATCTAGGCTAGGGAGAACAGAGACCCGATTAGATCATTTTACATTATGGTTCATAAAAGAATTCAGCGAAACTCTGTCACATTCTTTCAACTTACGTCGCTCCTATTTCAGATAGCGCATTAGGCTAAGCGGCATCTCAAAGCGCATGAAATGACGAGTAAAATGCACTATTAAAGCTCTAGGGTACGGCAAACAGGGACCCGATTAGATCATTTTATATTATGGTTAATTTAAGAATTGAGCGAAATTCTATCACATTCGTTCAATTTACGTCGCTCCTATTTCAGATAGCGTATTGGGCAAGGCGGCATCTCAAAGCGCATGAAATGACGAGTAAAATGCACTATTAAACTTCTAGGGTAGGGCAAGCAGAGATTCGATTAGATCATTTTATATTATGGTTAATTTAAGAATTCAACAAAATTCTATCACATTCGTTCAATTTAGGTCGCTCCTATTTCAGATAGCGTATTGGTCTAAGCGGCATCTCAAAGCGCATGAAATGGCGAGTGAAATGCACTATATGACTTCTATGGTAGGGCGAACAGAGACCCGATTAGATCATTTTACATTGAGGTTAATATAAGAATTCACAGAAATTCTATCACATTTGTTCAATTTACGTCGCTCCTATTTCAGATAGCGTATTGGGCTATGCGGCATCTCAAAGCGCATGAAATGGCGAGTAAAATGCGCTGTTAAACTTCTAGGGTAGGGCAAACAGAGACCCGATTAGATCATTTGTTAATATGGTTAATTTAAGAATTCAGCGAAATTCTATCACAATTGTTCAATTTATGTCGCTCCTATTTCAGATAGCGTATTGGGCTAAGCGGCATGTCGAAGCGCATGAAATGGCAAGTATAATGCACTATTAAACTTCTAGGGTAAGGCAAACAGAGGCCCGATTACATCATTTTATGTTACGGTTAATATAAGAATGCAGCGTAATTCTATCACATTTGTTCAACTTACGTCGCTCATATTTCAGATAACGTACTGGGTTCGGCCGCATCTTAAAGCGCGTGGAATGGCGAGTGAAATGCACTATTAAACTTCTAGGGTAGGGCAAGCAGAGACCCGATTAGATCATTTTATATTATGGTTAATTTAAGATTTCAGCAAAATTCTATCACATTTGTTCAATTTACGTCGCTCCTATTTCAGATAACGTACTGGGTTCGGCCGCATCTTAAAGCGCGTGGAATGGCCAGTGAAATGCACTATTAGACTTCTATGGTAGGGCGAACAGAGACCCGATTAGATCATTTTATATTATGGTTAATTTAAGAATTCAGCGAAATTCTATAACATTTGTTCAATTTACGTCGCTCCTATTTCAGATAGCGTATTGGGCTATGCGGCATCTCAAAGCGCATGAAATGGCGAGTAAAATGCACTGTTAAACTTCTAGGGTAGGGCAAACAGAGACCCGATTAGATCATTTGTTATTATGGTTAATTTAAGAATTCAGCGAAATTCTATCACAATTGTTCAATTTATGTCGCTCCTATTTCAGATAGCGTATTGGGCTAAGCGGCATGTCGAAGCGCATGAAATGGCGAGTATAATGCACTATTAAACTTCTAGGGTAAGGCAAACAGAGGCCCGATTACATCATTTTATGTTACGGTTAATATAAGAATGCAGCGTAATTCTATCACATTTGTTCAACTTACGTCGCTCATATTTCAGATAACGTACTGGGTTCGGGCGCATCTTAAAGCGCGTGGAATGGCGAGTGAAATGCACTATTAAACTTCTAGGGTAGGGCAAGCAGAGACCCGATTAGATCATTTTATATTATGGTTAATTTAAGATTTCAGCAAAATTCTATCACATTTGTTCAATTTACGTCGCTCCTATTTCAGATAACGTACTGGGTTCGGCCGCATCTTAAAGCGCGTGGAATGGCCAGTGAAATGCACTATTAGACTTCTATGGTAGGGCGAACAGAGACCCGATTACATCATTTTACATTAAGGTTAATATTAGTATTCAGCGAGATTCTATCACACTTGTTCAATTTACGTCGCTTCTATTTCAGACAGCGTACTGGGCTAGGCGGCATCTTAAAGCGCGTGGAATGGCCAGTAAAATGCACTATTAACCTTCTATGATAGGGCAATCAGAGACCAGATTAGATCATTTTATACTTTGGTTAATATAAGAATTCAGCGAAATTCTATCACATTTGTTCAATCTACGTGGCTCCTATTTCAGATAGCGTACTGGGCTAGGCGGCATCTTAAAGCGCGTGGAATGGCGAGTAAAATGCACTACTAATCTTCTATGATAGGGCAATCAGAGACCCGATTAGATCATTTTATATTTTGATTGATATAAGATTTCAGGGAAATTCTATCACATTTGTTCAATTTACGTCGCTCCTATTTCAGATAGCGTATTGGGCTAAGCGGGATCTCAAAGCGCATGAAATGGCGACTAAAATGCACTATTAAACTTCTAGGGTAGAGCAAACAGAGACCCGATTAGATCATTTTATATTATGGTTAATTTAAGAATTCAACAAAATTCTATCACATTTGTTCAACTTACGTCGCTCCTATTTCAGATAGCGTACTGGGCTAGCCGGCATCTTAAAGCGCGTGGAATGGCGAGTAAAATGCACTACTAAACTTCTATGATGGAGCAATCAGAGACCCGATTAGATCATTTTATATTTTGTTTAATATAAAATTTCAGGGAAATTCTATCACATTTGTTCAATTTACGTCGCTCCTATTTCAGATAGCGTATTGGGCTAAGCGGCATCACAAAGCGCATGAAATGGCGAACAAAATGCGCTATTAAAGTTCTAGGGTAGGGCAAACAGAGACCCGATTAGATCATTTTATATTTTGGTTAATATAAGAATTCAACGAAATTCTATCACATTTGTTCAATTTACGTCGCTTCTATTACAGATAGCGTATTGGGCTATGCGGCATCTCAAAGCGCATGAAATGGCGAGTAAAATGCACTGTTAAACTTCTATGATAAGGCAAACAGAGGCCCGATTACATCATTTTACATTAAAGTTAATATAAGAATTCAGCGAAATTCTATCACATTTGTTCAACTTATATCGCTCCTATTTCAGATAGCGGATTAGGCTAAGCGGCATCTCAAAGCGCATGAAATGACGAGTAAAATGCACTATTAAAGTGCTAGGGTAGGGCAAACAGAGACCCGATTAGATCATTTTATATTATGGTTAATTTTAGGATTGAGCGAAATTCTATCACATTCGCTCAATTTACGTCGCTTCTATTTCAGATAGCGTATTGGGCAAAGCGGCATCTCAAAGCGCATGAAATGACGAGTAAAATGCACTATAAGACTTCTATGGTAGGGCAAACAGAGACCCGATTAGGTCATTTTACATTCTGGTTAATAAAATAATTCAGCGAAATTCTATCACATTTGTTCAACTTACGTCGCTCCTATTTCAAATAGCGTATTGAGCTAAGCGGCATCTCAAAGCTTATGAAATGGCGAGCAAAATGCACTATTAAACTTCTAGGGTAGAGCAAACAGAGACCCGATTAGATCATTTTATATTTTGGTTAATATAAGAATTCAGTGAAATTCTATCACATTTGTTCAATTTACGTCGCTCCTATTTCAGATAGCGTATTGGGCAAAGCGGCATCTCAAAGCGTATGAAATGGCGAATAAAATGCACTATTAAAGTTCTAGGCTCGGGCGAACAGAGATCCGATTAGATCATTTTACATTATGGTTAATAAAAGAATTCAGCGAAATTCTATCACATTTGTTCAACTTATATCGCTCCAATTTCAGATAGCGTATTAGGCTAAGCGGCATCTCAAAGCGCATGAAATGACGAGTAAAATTCACTATTAAAGTTCTAGGGTAGGGCAAACAGAGACCCGATTAGATCATTTTATATTATGGTTAATTTAAGGATTGAGCGAAATTCTATCACATTTGTTCAACTTACGTCGCTCCTATTTCAGATAGCGTATTGGGCTAAGCGGCATCGCAAAGCGCATGAAATGGCGAGTGAAATGCACCATTAGACTTCTATGGTAGGGCGAACAGAGACCCGATTAGATCATTTTATATTATGGTTAATTTAAGAATTCAGCAAAATTCTATCACATTTGTTCAATTTACGTCGATCCTATTTCAGATACCGTCCTGGGCTCGGCGGCATCTTAAAGCGCGTGGAATGGCGAGTAAAATGCACTCTTAAACTTCTGGGCTAGGGCGAACAGAGACCCGATCAGATCATTTTACATTGAGGTTAACATAAGAATTCACAGAAATTCTATCACATTTGTTCAATTTACGTCGCTCCTATTTCAGATAGCGTATTGGGCTATGCGGCATCTCAAAGCGCATGAAATGGCGAGTAAAATGCGCTGTTAAACTTCTAGGGTAGGGCAAACAGAGACCCGATTAGATCATTTGTTATTATGGTTAATTTAAGAATTCAGCGAAATTCTATCACAATTGTTCAATTTATGTCGCTCCTATTTCAGATAGCGTATTGGGCTAAGCGGCATGTCGAAGCGCATGAAATGGCAAGTATAATGCACTATTAAACTTCTAGGGTAAGGCAAACAGAGGCCCGATTACATCATTTTATGTTACGGTTAATATAAGAATGCAGCGTAATTCTATCACATTTGTTCAACGTACGTCGCTCATATTTCAGATAACGTACTGGGTTCGGCCGCATCTTAAAGCGCGTGGAATGGCGAGTGAAATGCACTATTAAACTTCTAGGGTAGGGCAAGCAGAGACCCGATTAGATCATTTTATATTATGGTTAATTTAAGATTTCAGCAAAATTCTATCACATTTGTTCAATTTACGTCGCTCCTATTTCAGATAACGTACTGGGTTCGGCCGCATCTTAAAGCGCGTGGAATGGCCAGTGAAATGCACTATTAGACTTCTATGGTAGGGCGAACAGAGACCCGATTAGATCATTTTATATTATGGTTAATTTAAGAATTCAGCGAAATTCTATAACATTTGTTCAATTTACGTCGCTCCTATTTCAGATAGCGTATTGGGCTATGCGGCATCTCAAAGCGCATGAAATGGCGAGTAAAATGCACTGTTAAACTTCTATGATAGGGCAAACAGAGGCCCGATTACATCATTTTACATTAAAGTTAATATAAGAATTCAGGGAAATTCTATCACATTTGTTCAACTTACGTAGCTCCTATTTCAGATACCGTACTGGGCTAGGCGGCATCATAAAGCGCGTGGAATGGCGAGTACAATGCACTACTAAACTTCTATGATAGGGCAATCAGAGACCCGATTAGATCATTGTATATTTTGTTTAATATAAGATTTCAGGGAAATTCTATCGCATATGTTCAATTTACGTCGCTCCTATTTCAGATAGCGTATTCGGCTAAGCGGCATCTCAAAGCGCATGAAATGGCGAATAAAATGCACTCTTAAACTTCTGGGCTAGGGCGAACAGAGACCCGATCAGATCATTTTATATTACGGTTAATGTAAGAATGCAGCGTAATTCTATCACATTTGTTCAACTTACGTCGCTCATATTTCAGATAGCGTACTGGGCTAGGCGGCATCTTAAAGCGCGTGGAATGGCGAGTAAAATGCACTACTAATCTTCTATGATAGGGCAATCAGAGACCCGATTAGATCATTTTATATTTTGTTTAATATAAGATTTCAGGGAAATTCTATCACATTTGTTCAATTTACGTCGCTCCTATTTCAGATAGCGTATTGGGATAAGCGGCATCTCAAAGCGCATGAAATGGAGAATAAAATGCACTATTAAACTTCTAGGCTAGGGAGAACAGAGACCCGATTAGATCATTTTACATTATGGTTCATAAAAGAATTCAGCGAAACTCTATCACATTCTTTCAACTTACGTCGCTCCTATTTCAGATAGCGTATTGGGCTAAGCGGCAGCTCAAAGCGCATGAAATGGCGAGTACAATGCAATATTAAGCTTCTAGGGTAGGGCAAACAGACACCCGATTAGATCATTTTATATTATGGTTAATTTAAGAATTCAGCAAAATTCTATCACATTTGTTCAATTTACGTCGCTCCTATTTCAGATAGCGTATTCGGCTATGCGGCATCTCAAAGTGTATGAAATGGAGAATAAAATGCACTATTAAAGTTCTAGGCTAGGGCGAACAGAGATCCGATTAGATCATTTTACATTATGGTTAATAAAAGAGTTCAGCGAAATTCTATCACATTTGTTCAACTTATATCGCTCCTATTTCAGATAGCGCATTAGGCTAAGCGGCATCTCAAAGCGCATGAAATGACGAGTAAAATGCACTATTAAAGCTCTAGGGTACGGCAAACAGAGACCCGATTAGATCATTTTACATTGAGGTTAATATAAGAATTCACAGAAATTCTATCACATTTGTTCAATTTACGTCGCTCCTATTTCAGATAGCGTATTGGGCTATGCGGCATCTCAAAGCGCATGAAATGGCGAGTAAAATGCACTGTTAAACTTCTAGGGTAGGGCAAACAGAGACCCGATTAGATCATTTGTTATTATGGTTAATTTAAGAATTCAGCGAAATTCTATCACAATTGTTCAATTTATGTCGCTCCTATTTCAGATAGCGTATTGGGCTAAGCGGCATGTCGAAGCGCATGAAATGGCGAGTATAATGCACTATTAAACTTCTAGGGTAAGGCAAACAGAGGCCCGATTACATCATTTTATGTTACGGTTAATATAAGAATGCAGCGTAATTCTATCACATTTGTTCAACTTACGTCGCTCATATTTCAGATAACGTACTGGGTTCGGCCGCATCTTAAAGCGCGTGGAATGGCGAGTGAAATGCACTATTAAACTTCTAGGGTAGGGCAAGCAGAGACCCGATTAGATCATTTTATATTATGGTTAATTTAAGATTTCAGCAAAATTCTATCACATTTGTTCAATTTACGTCGCTCCTATTTCAGATAACGTACTGGGTTCGGCCGCATCTTAAAGCGCGTGGAATGGCCAGTGAAATGCACTATTAGACTTCTATGGTAGGGCGAACAGAGACCCGATTAGATCATTTTATATTATGGTTAATTTAAGAATTCAGCGAAATTCTATAACATTTGTTCAATTTACGTCGCTCTTATTTCAGATAGCGTATTGGGCTATGCGGCATCTCAAATCGCATGAAATGGCGAGTAAAATGCACTGTTAAACTTCTATGATAGGGCAAACAGAGGCCCGATTACATCATTTTACATTAAAGTTAATAAAAGAATTCAGCGAAATTCTATCACATTTGTTCAACTTACGTCGCTCCTATTTCAGATAGCGTATTGGGCTAAGCGGCATCTCAAAGCGCATGAAATGGCGAGTAAAATGCACTATTAGATTTCTATGGTAGGGCAATCAGAGACCCGATTAGATCATTTTATATTTTGTTTAATATAAGATTTCAGGGAAATTCTATCACATTTGTTCAATTTATGTCGCTCCTATTTCAGATAGCGTATTGGGATAAGCGGCATCTCAAAGCGCATGAAATGGAGAATAAAATGCACTATTAAACTTCTAGGCTAGGGAGAACAGAGACCCGATTAGATCATTTTACATTATGGTTCATAAAAGAATTCAGCGAAACTCTATCACATTCTTTCAACTTACGTCGCTCCTATTTCAGATAGCGTATTGGGCTAAGCGGCAGCTCAAAGCGCATGAAATGGCGAGTAAAATGCAATATTAAGCTTCTAGGGTAGGGCAAACAGACACCCGATTAGATCATTTTATATTATGGTTAATTTAAGAATTCAGCAAAATTCTATCACATTTGTTCAATTTACGTCGCTCCTATTTCAGATAGCGTATTCGGCTATGCGGCATCTCAAAGTGTATGAAATGGAGAATAAAATGCACTATTAAAGTTCTAGGCTAGGGCGAACAGAGATCCGATTAGATCATTTTACATTATGGTTAATAAAAGAGTTCAGCGAAATTCTATCACATTTGTTCAACTTATATCGCTCCTATTTCAGATAGCGCATTAGGCTAAGCGGCATCTCAAAGCGCATGAAATGACGAGTAAAATGCACTATTAAAGCTCTAGGGTACGGCAAACAGAGACCCGATTAGATCATTTTACATTGAGGTTAATATAAGAATTCACAGAAATTCTATCACATTTGTTCAATTTACGTCGCTCCTATTTCAGATAGCGTATTGGGCTATGCGGCATCTCAAAGCGCATGAAATGGCGAGTAAAATGCACTGTTAAACTTCTAGGGTAGGGCAAACAGAGACCCGATTAGATCATTTGTTATTATGGTTAATTTAAGAATTCAGCGAAATTCTATCACAATTGTTCAATTTATGTCGCTCCTATTTCAGATAGCGTATTGGGCTAAGCGGCATGTCGAAGCGCATGAAATGGCGAGTATAATGCACTATTAAACTTCTAGGGTAAGGCAAACAGAGGCCCGATTACATCATTTTATGTTACGGTTAATATAAGAATGCAGCGTAATTCTATCACATTTGTTCAACTTACGTCGCTCATATTTCAGATAACGTACTGGGTTCGGCCGCATCTTAAAGCGCGTGGAATGGCGAGTGAAATGCACTATTAAACTTCTAGGGTAGGGCAAGCAGAGACCCGATTAGATCATTTTATATTATGGTTAATTTAAGATTTCAGCAAAATTCTATCACATTTGTTCAATTTACGTCGCTCCTATTTCAGATAACGTACTGGGTTCGGCCGCATCTTAAAGCGCGTGGAATGGCCAGTGAAATGCACTATTAGACTTCTATGGTAGGGCGAACAGAGACCCGATTAGATCATTTTATATTATGGTTAATTTAAGAATTCAGCGAAATTCTATAACATTTGTTCAATTTACGTCGCTCCTATTTCAGATAGCGTATTGGGCTATGCGGCATCTCAAATCGCATGAAATGGCGAGTAAAATGCACTGTTAAACTTCTATGATAGGGCAAACAGAGGCCCGATTACATCATTTTACATTAAAGTTAATAAAAGAATTCAGCGAAATTCTATCACATTTGTTCAACTTACGTCGCTCCTATTTCAGATAGCGTATTGGGCTAAGCGGCATCTCAAAGCGCATGAAATGGCGAGTAAAATGCACTATTAGATTTCTATGGTAGGGCGTACAGAGACCCGATTAGATCATTTTATATTATGGTTAATTTAAGAATTCAGCAAAATTCTATCACATTTGTTCAATTTACGTCGATCCTATTTCAGATACCGTCCTGGGCTCGGCGGCATCTTAAAGCGCGTGGAATGGCGAGTAAAATGAACTATTAACCTTCTATGATAGGGCAATCAGAGACCCGAGTAGATCATTTTACATTATGGTTAATATAAGAATTCAGCGAAATTCTATCACATTTGTTCAATTTACGTCGCTGCTATTTCAGATAGCGTATTGGGCTAGGCGGCATCTCAAAGCGCATGAAATGACGAGTGAAATGCACTATTATACTTCTAGGGTAGGGCGAACAGAGACCCGAAGAGATCATTTTACATTAAGGTGAATATAAGAATGCAGCGTAATTCTGTTACATTTGTTCAACTTACGTCGCTCCTATTTCAGATAGCGTATTGGGTTAAGCGTCATCTCAAAGCGCATGAAATGACGAGTGAAATGCACTATTAACCTTCTAGGGTAGGGCGAACAGAGACCCGATTACATCATTTTACATTAAGGTTAATATAAGTATTCAGCGAGATTCTATCACACTTGTTCAATTTACGTCGCTTCTATTTCAGACAGCGTACTGGGCTAGGCGGCATCTTAAAGCGCGTGGAATGGCGAGTAAAATGCACTATTAACCTTCTATGATAGGGCAATCAGAGACCAGATTAGATCATTTTATACTTTGGTTAATATAAGAATTCAGCGAAATTCTATCACATTTGTTCAATCTACGTGGCTCCTATTTCAGATAGCGTACTGGGCTAGGCGGCATCTTAAAGCGCGTGGAATGGCGAGTAAAATGCACTACTAATCTTCTATGATAGGGCAATCAGAGACCCGATTAGATCATTTTATATTACTGTTAATATAAGAATTCAGGGAAATTCTATCACATTTGTTCAATTTACGTCGCTCCTATTTCAGATAGCGTATTGGGCTAAGCGGGATCTCAAAGCGCATGAAATGGCGACTAAAATGCACTATTAAACTTCTAGGGTAGAGCAAACAGAGACCCGATTAGATCATTTTATATTATGGTTAATTTAAGAATTCAACAAAACTCTATCACATTTGTTCAACTTACGTCGCTCCTATTTCAGATAGCGTACTGGGCTAGCCGGCATCTTAAAGCGCGTGGAATGGCGAGTAAAATGCACTACTAAACTTCTATGATGGAGCAATCAGAGACCCGATTAGATCATTTTATATTTTGTTTAATATAAAATTTCAGGGAAATTCTATCACATTTGTTCAATTTACGTCGCTCCTATTTCAGATAGCGTATTGGGCTAAGCGGCATCACAAAGCGCATGAAATGGCGAACAAAATGCGCTATTAAACTTCTAGGCTAGGGCGAAGAGAGACCAGATTAGATCATTTTATACTTTGGTTAACATAAGGATTCTGCGAAATTTTATCACATTTGTTCAATTTACGTCGCTCCTATTTCAGATAGCTTATTGGGCTAAGCGGCATCTGAAGGCGCATGAAGTGACGAGTAAAATGCACTATTAAACTTCTAGGGTAGGGCAAACAGAGACCCGATTAGATCATTTTATATTATGGTTAATTTAAGATGTCAGCAAAATTCTATCACATTTGTTCAATTTACGTCGCTCCTGTTTCAGATAGCGTGCTGGGCCATGCGGCATCTTAAAGCGCGTGGAATGGCGAGTAAAATGCACTATTAAACGTCTATGATAGGGCAATCAGAGACCCGATTAGATCATTTTATATTTTGGTTAATATAAGAATTCAACGAAATTCTATCACATTTGTTCAATTTACGTCGCTTCTATTACAGATAGCGTATTGGGCTATGCGGCATCTCAAAGCGCATGAAATGGCGAGTAAAATGCACTGTTAAACTTCTATGATAGGGCAAACAGAGGCCCGATTACATCATTTTACATTAAAGTTAATATAAGAATTCAGCGAAATTCTATCACATTTGTTCAACTTATATCGCTCCAATTTCAGATAGCGTATTAGGCTAAGCGGCATCTCAAAGCGCATGAAATGACGAGTAAAATGCACTATTAAAGTTCTAGGGTAGGGCAAACAGAGACCCGATTAGATCATTTTATATTATGGTTAATTTAAGGATTGAGCGAAATTCTATCACATTTGTTCAACTTACGTCGCTCCTATTTCAGATAGCGTATTGGGCTAAGCGGCATCGCAAAGCGCATGAAATGGCGAGTGAAATGCACCATTAGACTTCTATGGTAGGGCGAACAGAGACCCGATTAGATCATTTTATATTTTGGTTAATATAAGAATTCAGTGAAATTCTATCACATTTGTTCAATTTACGTCGCTCCTATTTCAAATAGCGTACTGGGCTCAGCGGCATCTCAAAGCGCATGAAATGGCGAGCAAAATGCACTATTAAACATCTAGGGTAGGGCAAACAGAGACCCGATTAGATCATTTTATGTTATGGTTAATTTAAGAATTCAGCGAAATTCTATCACATTTGTTCAAGTTACGTCGCTCCTATTTCAAATAGCGTATTGAGCTAAGCGGCATCTCAAAGCGCATGAAATGGCGAGCAAAATGCACTATTAAACTTCCAGGGTACAGCAAACAGAGACCCGATTAGATCATTTTGTACTATGGTTAATTTAAGAATTCAGCAAAATTCTATCACATTTGTTCAATTTACGTCGCTCCTATTGCAGATAGCGAACTGGGCTATGCGGCATCTTAAAGCGTTCGGAATGGCGAGTAAAATGCACTATTTAACTTCTATCCTAGGGCAATCAGAGACCCGATTAGATCATTTTATATTTTGGTTAATATAAGAATTCAGTGAAATTCTATCACATTTGTTCAATTTACGTCGCTCCTATTTCAGATAGCGTATTGGGCAAAGCGGCATCTCAAAGCGTTTGAAATGGCGAATAAAATGCACTATTAAAGTTCTAGGCTCGGGCGAACAGAGATCCGATTAGATCATTTTACATTATGGTTAATAAAAGAATTCAGCGAAATTCTATCACATTTGTTCAACTTATATCGCTCCAATTTCAGATAGCGTATTAGGCTAAGCGGCATCTCAAAGCGCATGAAATGACGAGTAAAATGCACTATTAAAGTTCTAGGGTAGGGCAAACAGAGACCCGATTAGATCATTTTATATTATGGTTAATTTAAGGATTGAGCGAAATTTTATCACATTTGTTCAACTTACGTCGCTCCTATTTCAGGTAGCGTATTGGGCTAAGCGGCATCGCAAAGCGCATGAAATGGCGAGTGAAATGCACCATTAGACTTCTATGGTAGGGCGAACAGAGACCCGATTAGATCATTTTATATTTTGGTTAATATAAGAATTCAGTGAAATTCTATCACATTTGTTCAATTTACGTCGCTCCTATTTCAAATAGCGTATTGGGCTCAGCGGCATCTCAAAGCGCATGAAATGGCGAGCAAAATGCACTATTAAACATCTAGGGTAGGGCAAACAGAGACCCGATTAGATCATTTTATGTTATGGTTAATTTAAGAATTCAGCGAAATTCTATCACATTTGTTCAAGTTACGTCGCTCCTATTTCAAATAGCGTATTGAGCTAAGCGGCATCTCAAAGCGCATGAAATGGCGAGCAAAATGCACTATTAAACTTCCAGGGTAGAGCAAACAGAGACCCGATTAGATCATTTTGTACTATGGTTAATTTAAGAATTCAGCAAAATTCTATCACATTTGTTCAATTTACGTCGCTCCTATTGCAGATAGCGAACTGGGCTATGCGGCATCTTAAAGCGTTCGGAATGGCGAGTAAAATGCACTATTTAACTTCTATCCTAGGGTAATCAGAGAACCGATTAGATCATTTTATATTTTGGTTAATATAAGAATTCAGTGAAATTCTATCACATTTGTTCAATTTACGTCGCTCCTATTTCAGATAGCGTATTGGGCAAAGCGGCATCTCAAAGCGTTTGAAATGGCGAATAAAATGCACTATTAAAGTTCTAGGCTCGGGCGAACAGAGATCCGATTAGATCATTTTACATTATGGTTAATAAAAGAATTCTGCGAAATTCTATCACATTTGTTCAACTTATATCGCTCCTATTTCAGATAGCGTATTAGGCTAAGCGGCATCTCAAAGCGCATGAAATGACGAGTAAAATGCACTATTAAAGTGCTAGGGTAGGGCAAACAGAGACCCGATTAGATCATTTTATATTATGGTTAATTTTAGGATTGAGCGAAATTCTATCACATTCGCTCAATTTACGTCGCTCCTATTTCAGATAGCGTATTGGGCAAAGCGGCATCTCAAAGCGCATGAAATGACGAGTAAAATGCACTATAAGACTTCTATGGTAGGGCAAACAGAGACCCGATTAGGTCATTTTACATTCTGGTTAATAAAATAATTCAGCGAAATTCTATCACATTTGTTCAACTTACGTCGCTCCTATTTCAAATAGCGTATTGAGCTAAGCGGCATCTCAAAGCTTATGAAATGGCGAGCAAAATGCACTATTAAACTTCTAGGGTAGAGCAAACAGAGACCCGATTAGATCATTTTATATTTTGGTTAATATAAGAATTCAGCGAAATTCTATCACATTTGTTCAATTTACGTCGCTCCTATTTCAGATAGCGTATTGGGCTAAGAGGCATCTGAAAGCGCATGAAATGACGAGTGAAATGCACTATTAAACTCCTAGGGTAGGGCGAACAGAGACCCGATTAGATCCTTTGGTATTATGGTTAATTTAAGAATTCAGCGAAATTCTATCACATTTGTTCAATTTACGTCGCTCCTGTTTCAGATAGCGTCTTGGGCTAAGCGGCATCTCAAAGCGTGTGGAATGGCGAGTAAAATGCACTATTAACCTTCTATGATAGGGCAATCAGAGACCAGACTAGATCATTTTATACTTTGGTTAATATAAGAATTCAGCGGAATTCTATCACATTTGTTCAATTTACGTCGCTCCTATTTCAGATAGCGTATTGGGCTAGGCGGCATCTCAAAGCGCATGAAATGACGAGTGAAATGCACTATTATACTTCTAGGGTAGGGCGAACAGAGACCCGAAGAGATCATTTTATATTTTGATTAATATAAGATTTCAGGGAAATTCTATCACATTTGATCAATTTACGTCGCTCCTATTTCAGATAGCGTATTGGGCTAAGCGGGATCTCAAAGCGCATGAAATGGCGACTAAAATGCACTATTAAACTTCTAGGGTAGAGCAAACAGAGACCCGATTAGATCATTTTATATTATGGTTAATTTAAGAATTCAACAAAATTCTATCACATTTGTTCAATTTACGTCGCTCCTATTGCAGATAGCGAACTGGGCTATGCGGCATCTTAAAGCGTTCGGAATGGCGAGTAAAATGCACTATTTAACTTCTATCCTAGGGTAATCAGAGAACCGATTAGATCATTTTATATTTTGGTTAATATAAGAATTCAGTGAAATTCTATCACATTTGTTCAATTTACGTCGCTCCTATTTCAGATAGCGTATTGGGCAAAGCGGCATCTCAAAGCGTTTGAAATGGCGAATAAAATGCACTATTAAAGTTCTAGGCTCGGGCGAACAGAGATCCGATTAGATCATTTTACATTATGGTTAATAAAAGAATTCAGCGAAATTCTATCACATTTGTTCAACTTATATCGCTCCTATTTCAGATAGCGTATTAGGCTAAGCGGCATCTCAAAGCGCATGAAATGACGAGTAAAATGCACTATTAAAGTGCTAGGGTAGGGCAAACAGAGACCCGATTAGATCATTTTATATTATGGTTAATTTTAGGATTGAGCGAAATTCTATCACATTCGCTCAATTTACGTCGCTCCTATTTCAGATAGCGTATTGGGCAAAGCGGCATCTCAAAGCGCATGAAATGACGAGTAAAATGCACTATAAGACTTCTATGGTAGGGCAAACAGAGACCCGATTAGGTCATTTTACATTCTGGTTAATAAAATAATTCAGCGAAATTCTATCACATTTGTTCAACTTACGTCGCTCCTATTTCAAATAGCGTATTGAGCTAAGCGGCATCTCAAAGCTTATGAAATGGCGAGCAAAATGCACTATTAAACTTCTAGGGTAGAGCAAACAGAGACCCGATTAGATCATTTTATATTTTGGTTAATATAAGAATTCAGCGAAATTCTATCACATTTGTTCAATTTACGTCGCTCCTATTTCAGATAGCGTATTGGGCTAAGAGGCATCTGAAAGCGCATGAAATGACGAGTGAAATGCACTATTAAACTCCTAGGGTAGGGCGAACAGAGACCCGATTAGATCCTTTGGTATTATGGTTAATTTAAGAATTCAGCGAAATTCTATCACATTTGTTCAATTTACGTCGCTCCTGTTTCAGATAGCGTCTTGGGCTAAGCGGCATCTCAAAGCGTGTGGAATGGCGAGTAAAATGCACTATTAACCTTCTATGATAGGGCAATCAGAGACCAGACTAGATCATTTTATACTTTGGTTAATATAAGAATTCAGCGGAATTCTATCACATTTGTTCAATTTACGTCGCTCCTATTTCAGATAGCGTATTGGGCTAGGCGGCATCTCAAAGCGCATGAAATGACGAGTGAAATGCACTATTATACTTCTAGGGTAGGGCGAACAGAGACCCGAAGAGATCATTTTATATTTTGATTAATATAAGATTTCAGGGAAATTCTATCACATTTGTTCAATTTACGTCGCTCCTATTTCAGATAGCGTATTGGGCTAAGCGGGATCTCAAAGCGCATGAAATGGCGACTAAAATGCACTATTAAACTTCTAGGGTAGAGCAAACAGAGACCCGATTAGATCATTTTATATTATGGTTAATTTAAGAATTCAACAAAATTCTATCACATTTGTTCAACTTACGTCGCTCCTATTTCAGATAGCGTACTGGGCTAGCCGGCATCTTAAAGCGCGTGGAATGGCGAGTAAAATGCACTACTAAACTTCTATGATGGAGCAATCAGAGACCCGATTAGATCATTTTATATTTTGTTTAATATAAAATTTCAGGGAAATTCTATCACATTTGTTCAATTTACGTCGCTCCTATTTCAGATAGCGTATTGGGCTAAGCGGCATCACAAAGCGCATGAAATGGCGAACAAAATGCACTATTAAACTTCTAGGCTAGGGCGAACAGAGACCAGATTAGATCATTTTATACTTTGGTTAACATAAGGATTCTGCGAAATTTTATCACATTTGTTCAATTTACGTCGCTCCTATTTCAGATAGCTTATTGGGCTAAGCGGCATCTGAAGGCGCATGAAGTGACGACTAAAATGCACTATTAAACTTCTAGGCTAGGGCGAACAGAGACCCGATTAGATCATTTCACATTAAGGTTAATATAAGAATTCACGGAAATTCTATCACATTTGTTCTATTTACGTCGCTCCTATTTCAGATAGCGTATTAGGCTATACGGCATCTCAAAGCGCATGAAATGGCGAATAAAATTCACTATTAAACTTCTAGAGTAGGGCAAACAGAGACCCGATTAGATCATTTTATATTACGATTAATATAAGAATTCAGCGTAATTCTATCACATTTGTTCATCTTACGTCGCTCCTATTTCAGATAGCGTACTGGGTTAGGCGGCATCTTAAAGCGCGTGGAAGGGCGAGTAAAATGCACTACTAAACTTCTATGATAGAGCAATCAGAGACCCGATTAGATCATTTTATATTTTGTTTAATATAAGATTTCAGGGAAATTCTATCACATTTGTTCAATTTACGTCGCTCCTATTTCAGATAGCGTACTGGGCTAGGCGGCACCTTAAACCGCGTGGAAGGGCGAGTAAAATGCACTACTAAACTTCTATGATAGAGCAATCAGAGACCCGATTAGATCATTTTATATTTTGTTTAATATAAGATTTCAGGGAAATTCTATCACATTTGTTCAATTTACGTCGCTCCTACTTCAGGTAGCGTATTGGGCTATGCGGCATCTCAAAGCGCATGAAATGGCGAACAAAATGCACTATTAAACTTCTAGGGTAGGGCGAACAGAGACCCGATTAGATCATTTTACATTATGGTTAATATAAGTATTCAGCGAGATTCTATCACACTTGTTCAATTTGCGTCGCTTCTATTTCAGACAGCGTACTGGGCTAGGCGGCATCTTAAAGCGCGTGGAATGGCGAGTAAAATGCACTATTAACCTTCTATGATAGGGCAATCAGAGACTAGATTAGATCATTTTATACTTTGGTTAATATAAGGATTCAGCGAAATTCTATCACATTTGTTCAATTTACGTCGCTCCTATTTCAGATAGCGTATTGGGCTAAGCGGCATCTCAAAGCGCATGAAATGACGAGTGAAATGCACTATTCAACTTCTAGGGTAGGGCAAACAGGGACCCGATTAGATCATTTTATATTATGGTTAATTTAAGAATTCAGCAAAATTCTATCACATTTGCTCAATTTACGTCGCTCCTATTTCAGATAGCGTACTGGGCTAGGCGGCATCTCAAAGCGCATGAAATGGCGAGTGAAATGCACTATTAGAGTTCTATGGTAGGGCGAACAGAGACCCGATTGGATCATTTTACATTAAGGTTAATATAAGAATTCACGGAAATTCTATCACATTTGTTCAATTAACGTCACTCCTATTCCAGATAGCGTATTGGGCTAAGCGGCATCTTAAAGCACGTGGAATGGCGAGTAAAATGCACTATTAAACTTCTATGATAGGGCAATCAGAGACCCGATTAGATCATTTTATATTTTGGTTTATATAAGAATTCAACGAAATTCTATCACATTTGTTCAATTTACGTCGCTCCTATTTCAGATAGTTTATTGGGCTTAGCGGCATCTCAAAGCGCATGAAGTGACGAGTGAAATGCACTATTAAACTTCTAGGGTAGGGCGAACAGAGACCCGATTAGATCATTTTACATTAAGGTTAATATAAGAATTCAGGGAAATTCTATCACATTTGTTCAATTTACGTCGCTCCTATTTCAGATAGCGTATTGGGCTAGGCGGCATCTCAAAGCGCATGAAATGACGAGTGAAATGCACTATTATACTTCTAGGCTATGGCGAACAGAGATCAGATTAGATCATTTTATATTACGGTTAATATAAGAATGCAGCGTGATTCTATCACATTTGTTCAATTTACGTCGCTCCTATTTCAGATAGCGTATTGGGCTAAGCGGCATCTCAAAGCGTGTGGAATGGCGAGTAAAATGCACTATTAACCTTCTATGATAGGGCAATCAGAGACCAGACTAGATCATTTTATACTTTGGTTAATATAAGCATTCAGCGAAATTCTATCACGTTTGTTCAATTTACGTCGCTCCTATTTCAGATAGCGTATTGGG
The DNA here is from genome assembly GCA_916610135.2 of Macropis europaea. Taxonomy (NCBI): domain Eukaryota; kingdom Metazoa; phylum Arthropoda; class Insecta; order Hymenoptera; family Melittidae; genus Macropis; species Macropis europaea. The sequence continues at coordinate 80,910 of CAKAJE020000846.1, forward strand.
CTAAGCGGCATCTCAAAGCGCATGAAATGACGAGTGAAATGCACTATTCAACTTCTAGGGTTGGGCAAACAGGGACCCGATTAGATCATTTTATATTATGGTTAATTTAAGATGTCAGCAAAATTCTATCACATTTGTTCAATTTACGTCGCTCCTGTTTCAGATAGCGTGCTGGGCCATGCGGCATCTTAAAGCGCGTGGAATGGCGAGTAAAATGCACTATTAACCTTCTATGATAGGGCAATCAGAGACCAGACTAGATCATTTTATACTTTGGTTAATATAAGCATTCAGCGAAATTCTATCACATTTGTTCAATTTACGTCGCTCCTATTACATATAGCTTATTGGGCTTAGCGGCATCTCAAAGCGCATGAAATGACGAGTGAAATGCACTATTACACTTCTAGGGTAGGGCAAACAGAGACCCGATTAGACCATTTTATATTATGGTTAATATAAGAATTCAGCGTAATTCTATCACATTTGTTCATCTTACGTCGCTCCTATTTCAGATAGCGTACTGGGCTAGGAGGCATCTTAAAGCGCGTGGAAGGGCGAGTAAAATGCACTACTAAACTTCTATGATAGAGCAACCAGAGACCCGATTAGATCATTTTATATTTTGTTTAATATAAGATTTCAGGGAAATTCTATCACATTTGTTCAATTTACGTTGCTCCTATTTCAGATAGCTTATTGGGCTAAGCGGCATCTGAAGGCGCATGAAGTGTCGAGTAAAATGCACTATTAAACTTCTAGGGTAGGGCAAACACAGACCCGATTAGATCATTTTATATTATGGTTAATTTAAGAATTCAGCAAAATTCTATCGCATTTGTTCAACTTACGTCGCTCCTATTTCAGATAGCGTACTGGGCTAGGCGGCACCTTAAAGCGCGTGGAATGACGAGTAAAATGCACTACTAAACTTCTATGATAGGGCAATCAGAGACCCGATTAGATCATTTTATATTTTGTTTAATATAAGATTTCTCGGAAATTTTATCACATTTGTTCAATTTGCGTCGCTTCTATTTCAGACAGCGTACTGGGCTATGCGGCATCTTAAAGCGCGTGGAATGGCGAGTAAAATGCACTATTAACCTTCTATGATAGGGCAATCAGAGACTAGATTAGATCATTTTATACTTTGGTTAATATAAGAATTCAGCGAAAGTCTATCACATTTGTTCAATTTACGTCGCTCCTATTTCAGATAGCGTATTGGGCTAAGCGGCATCTCAAAGCGCATGAAATGGCGAGTGAAATGCACTATTCAACTTCTAGGGTAGGGCAAACAGGGACCCGATTAGATCATTTTATATTATGGTTAATTTAAGAATTCAGCGAAATTCTATCACATTTGTTCAATTTACGTCGTTCCTATTTCAGATAGCGTATTGTGCTAAGGGCATCTCAAAGCGCATGAAATGGCAAGTAAAATGCACTATTAAACTTCTAGGGTAGGGCAATCAGTGACCCGATTAGATCATTTTATATTATAGTTAATTTAAGAATTCAGCGAAATTCTATCACATTTGTTCAACTGACGTCGCTCCTATTTCAGATAGCGTATTGGGCTAAGCGGCATCTCAAAGCGCATGAAATGGCGAGTGAAATGCACTATTAGACTTCTATGGTAGGGCGAACAGAGACCCGATTAGATGATTTTACATTAAGGTTAATATAAGAATTCACGGAAATTCTATCACATTTGTTCAATTTACGTCGCTCCTATTTCAGATAGCGTATTAGGCTATGCGGCATCTCAAAGCGCATGAAATGGCGAATAAAATTCACTATTAAACTTCTAGGGTAGGGCAAACAGAGACCCGATTAGATCATTTTATATTACGATTAATATAAGAATTCAGCGTAATACTATCACATTTGTTCATCTTACGTCGCTCCTATTTCAGATAGCGTACTGGACTAGGCGGCATCTTAAAGCGCGTGGAAGGGCGAGTAAAATGCACTACTAAACTTCTATGATAGAGCAATCAGAGACCCGATTAGATCATTTTATATTTTGTTTAATATAAGATTTCAGGGAAATAGTATCACATTTGTTCAATTTGCGTCGCTCCTTTTTCAGATAGCGTATTCGGCTAAGCGGCATCTCAAAGCGCATGAAGTGGCAAATAAAATGCACTATTAAACTTCTAGGCTAGGGCGAACAGAGACCCGATCAGATCATTTTACATTATGGTTAATAAAAGAATTCAGCGAAATTCTATCACATTTGTTCAACTTACGTCGCTCCTATTTCAGATAGCGTATTGGTTTAAGCGGCATCACAAACCGCATGAAATGGCGAGTGAAATGCACCATTAGACTTCTATGGTAGGGCGAACAGAGACCCGATTAGATCATTTTACATTAAGGTTAATATAAGGATTCACGGAAATTCTATCACATTTGTTCAATTTACGTCGCTCCTATTTCAGATAGCGTATTGGGCTATGCGGCATCCCAAAGCGCATGAAATGGCGAGTAAAATGCACTACTAAACTTCTATGGTAGGGCGAACAGAGACCCGATTAGATCATTTTACATTAAGGTTAATATAAGGACTCACGGAAATTCTATCACATTTGTTCAAATTACGTCGCTCCTATTTCAGACAGCGTATTGGGCTATGCGGCATCTGAAAGCGCATGAAATGGCGAGTAAAATGCACTATTAAACTTCTAGGGTAGGGCAAACAGAGACCCGATGAGATCATTTTATATTATGGTTAATTTAAGAATTCAGCGAAATTCTATCACATTTGTTCAATTTACGTCGCTCTTATTTCAGATAGCGTATTGGGCTAAGCGGCCTCTCAAAGCGCATGAAATGGCGAGTAAAATGCGCTATTAAACTTTTAGGATAAGGCAAACGGAGACCCGATTAGATCATTTTATATTACGGTTAATATAAGAATTCAGCGTAATTCTATCACATTTGTTCATCTTACGTCGCTCCTATTTCAGATAGCGTACTGGGCTAGGAGGCATCTTAAAGCGCGTGGAAGGGCGAGTAAAATGCACTACTAAACTTCTATGATAGAGCAATCAGAGACCCGATTAGATCATTTTATATTTTGTTTAATATAAGATTTCAGGGAAATTCTATCACATTTGTTCAATTTACGTTGCTCCTATTTCAGATAGCTTATTGGGCTAAGCGGCATCTGAAGGCGCATGAAGTGTCGAGTAAAATGCACTATTAAACTTCTAGGGTAGGGCAAACACAGACCCGATTAGATCATTTTATATTATGGTTAATTTAAGAATTCAGTGAAATTCTATCACATTTGTTCAATTTACGTCGTTCCTATTTCAGATAGCGTATTGTGCTAAGCGGCATCTCAAAGCGCATGAAATGGCAAGTAAAATGCACTATTAAACTTCTAGGGTAGGGCAATCAGTGACCCGATTAGATCATTTTATATTATAGTTAATTTAAGAATTCAGCGAAATTCTATCACATTTGTTCAATTTACGTCGCTCCTATTTCAGATAGCGTATTGGGCTATGTGGCATCTTAACGCGCTCGGAATGGCGAGTAAAATGCACTATTAAACTTCTATGCTAGGGCAATCAGAGACCCGATTAGATCATTTTATATTTTGGTTAATATAAGAATTCAGTGAAATTCTATCACATTTGTTCAATTTACGTCGCTCCTATTTCAGATAGCGTATTGGGCAAAGCGGCATCTCAAAGCGTATGAAATGGCGAATAAAATGCACTATTAAAGTTCTAGACTCGGGCGGACAGAGATCCGATTAGATCATTTTACATTATGGTTAATAAAAGAATTCAGCGAAATTCTATCACATTTGTTCAACTTACGTCGCTCCTATTTCAGATAGCGTATTGGTTTAAGCGGCATCACAAACCGCATGAAATGGCGAGTGAAATGCACCATTAGACTTCTATGGTAGGGCGAACAGAGACCCGATTAGATCATTTTACATTAAGGTTAATATAAGGATTCACGGAAATTCTATCACATTTGTTCAATTTACGTCGCTCCTATTTCAGATAGCGTATTGGGCTATGCGGCATCCCAAAGCGCATGAAATGGCGAGTAAAATGCACTACTAAACTTCTATGGTAGGGCGAACAGCGACCCGATTAGATCATTTTACATTAAGGTTAATATAAGGACTCACGGAAATTCTATCACATTTGTTCAAATTACGTCGCTCCTATTTCAGACAGCGTATTGGGCTATGCGGCATCTGAAAGCGCATGAAATGGCGAGTAAAATGCACTATTAAACTTCTAGGGTAGGGCAAACAGAGACCCGATGAGATCATTTTATATTATGGTTAATTTAAGAATTCAGCGGAATTCTATCACATTTGTTCAATTTACGTCGCTCCTATTTCAGATAGCGTATTGGGCTAAGCGGCCTCTCAAAGCGCATGAAATGGCGAGTAAAATGCGCTATTAAACTTTTAGGATAAGGCAAACGGAGACCCGATTAGATCATTTTATATTACGGTTAATATAAGAATTCAGCGTAATTCTATCACATTTGTTCATCTTACGTCGTTCCTATTTCAGATAGCGTACTGGGCTAGGAGGCATCTTAAAGCGCGTGGAAGGGCGAGTAAAATGCACTACTAAACTTCTATGATAGAGCAATCAGAGACCCGATTAGATCATTTTATATTTTGTTTAATATAAGATTTCAGGGAAATTCTATCACATTTGTTCAATTTACGTAGCTCCTATTTCAGATAGCTTATTGGGCTAAGCGGCATCTGAAGGCGCATGAAGTGTCGAGTAAAATGCACTATTAAACTTCTAGGGTAGGGCAAACACAGACCCGATTAGATCATTTTATATGATGGTTAATTTAAGAATTCAGCGAAATTCTATCACATTTGTTCAATTTACGTCGCTCCTATTTCAGATAGCGTATTGGGCTATGTGGCATCTTAACGCGCGCGGAATGGCGAGTAAAATGCACTATTATACTTCTATGCTAGGGCAATCAGAGACCCGATTAGATCATTTTATATTTTGGTTAATACAAGAATTCAGTGAAATTCTATCACATTTGTTCAATTTACGTCGCTCCTATTTCAGATAGCGTATTCGGCTAAGCGGCATCTCAAAGCGTGTGGAATGGCGAGTAAAATGCACTATTAACCTTCTATGATAGGGCAATCAGAGACCAGACTAGATCATTTTATACTTTGGTTAATATAAGAATTCATCGAAATTCTATCACATTTGTTCAATTTACGTCGCTCCTATTTCAGATAGCGTATTGGGCTAAGCGGCATCATAAAGCGCGTGGAATGGCGAGTAAAATGCACTATTAAACTTATATGATAGGGCGAACAGAGACCCGATTAGATCATTTTACAATATGGTTCATAAAAGAATTCAGCGTAATTCTATCACATTTGTTCAACGTACGTCGCTCCTATTTCAGATAGCGTACTGGGCTAGGCGGCATCTTAAAGCGCGTGGAATGGCGGGTAAAATGCACTATTAAACTTCTATGATAGGGCTATCAGAGACCCGATTAGATCATTTTATATTTTGGTTAATATAAGAATTCAGCGAAATTCTATCACAATTGTTCTATTTACGTCGCTCCTATTTCAGATAGCGTATTGGGCTAAGCGGCATCTGAAAGCGCACGAAATGGCGAGTAAAATGCCCTATTAAACTTCTAGGGTAGGGCAAACAGAGACCCGATTAGATCATTTTATATTTTGTTTAATATAAGAATTCAGCGAAATTCTATAACATTTGTTCAATTTACGTCGCTCCTATTTCAGATAGCCTGCGGGGCTAGGCGGCATCTTAAAGCCCGTGGAATGGCGAGTAAAATGCACTATTAAACTTCTATGATAGGGCAATCAGAGACCCGATTAGATCATTTTATATTTTGGTTAATATAAGAATTCAGCGAAACTCTATCATATTTGTTCAATTCACGTCGCTCCTATTTCAGATAGCGTATTGGGCTAAGCGGCATCTCAAAGCGCATGAAATGACGAGTGAAATGCACTATTAAACTTCTAGGATAAGGCAAACAGAGACCAGATTAGATGATTTTATATTTTGGTTACTATAAGAATTCAGCGAAATACTATCACATCTGTTCAATTTACGTCGCTCCTATTTCAGATAGCCAATTGGGCAAATCGGCATCTCAAAGCGCATGAAATGGCGAGTGAAATGCACTATTAAACTTCTAGGGTAAGGCAAACAGAGACCCGATTAGATCATTTTATATTATGGTTAATTTAAGAATTCAGCGAAATACTATCACATTTGTTCAATTTACGTCGCTCCTATTTCAGATAGCTAATTGGGCAAAGCGGCATCTCAAAGCGCATGAAATGACGAGTGAAATGCACTATTAATCTTCTAGGGTAGGGCGAACAGAGACCCGATTAGAACACTTTACATTAAGGTTAATATAAGAATTCAGCGAAAGTCTCTCACATTTGTTCAATTTACGTCGCTGATATTTCAGATAGCGTATTGGGCTAAGCGGCATCTCAATGCGCATGAAATGGCGAGTAAAATGCACTATTAAACTTCTAGGATAAGGCAAACAGAGACCCGATTCGATCATTTTATGTTACGGTTAATATAAGAATTCAGCGTAATTCTATCACATTTGTTCAACTTACGTCGCTCCTATTTCAGACAGCGTACTGGGCTAGGCGGCATCTTAAAGCGCGTGGAATGGCGAGTAAAATGCGCTATTAAACTTCTATGATAGGGCAATCAGAGACACGATTAGATCATTTTATATTTTGGTTAATATAAGAATTCAGCGAAATTCTATCACAATTGTTCTATTTACGTCGCTCCTATTTCAGATAGCGTATTGGGCTAAGCGGCATCTCAAAGAGCATGAAATGGCGAGTAAAATGCACTGTTAAACTTCTAGGGTAGGGCAAACTGAGACCCGATTAGATCATTTCATATTATGGTTTATTTAAGGATTCAGAAAAATTCTATCACATTTGTTCAATTTACGTCGCTGATATTTCAGATAGCGTATTGGGCTAAGCGGCATCTCAATGCGCATGAAATGGCGAGTAAAATGCACTATTAAATTTCTAGGATAAGGCAAACAGAGACCCGATTCGTTCATTTTATATTACGGTTAATATAAGAATTCAGCGAAACTCTATCATATTTGTTCAATTTACGTCGCTCCTATTTCAGATAGCGTATTGGGCTAAGCGGCATCTCAATGCGCATGAAATGGCGCGTAAAATGCACTATTAAACTTCTAGGATAAGGCAAACAGAGACCCGATTAGATCATTTTATATTACGGTTAATAGAAGAATTCAGCGTAATTCTATCACATTTGTTCAACTTACGTCGCTCCTATTTCAGATAGCGTACTGGGCTAGGCGGCATCTTAAAGCGTGTGGAAAGGCGAGCTAAATGCACTATTAAACTTCTAGGGTAGGGCAAACAGAGACCGGATAAGATCATTTTATATTATGGTTAATTTAAGAATTCAGCGAAACTCTATCACATTTGTTCAATTTACGTCGCTCCTATTTCAGATAGCGTACTGGGCTAGGCGGCATCTTAAAGCGTGTGGAAAGGCGAGCTAAATGCACTATTAAACTTCTAGGGTAGGGCAAACAGAGACCGGATAAGATCATTTTATATTATGGTTAATTTAAGAATTCAGCGAAACTCTATCACATTTGTTCAATTTACGTCGCTCCTATTTCAGATAGCGTATTGGGGTAAGCGGCATCTCAAAGCGCATGAAATGGCGAGTAAAATGCACTATTAATCTTCAAGGGTAGGGCGAACAGTGACCCAATTAGAACATTTTACATTAAGGTTAATATAAGAATTCAGCGAAATTCTCTCACATTTGTTCAATTTACGTCGCTCCTATTTCAGATAGCTTATTGGGCAAAGCGGCATCTCAAAGCGCAAGAAATGGCGAGTAAAATGCACTATTAAACTTCTAGGGTAGGGCAAACAGAGACCCGATTAGATCATTTTGTGTTATGGTTAATTTAAGAATTCAGCGAAATTCTATCACATTTGTTCAATTTACGTCGCTCCTATTTCAGATAGTATACTGGGCTAGACGGCATCTTAAAGCGTGTGGAAAGGCGAGCTAAATGCACTACTAAACTTCTATGATAGGGCAATCAGAGACCCGATTAGAACACTTTACATTAAGGTTAATATAAGAATTCAGCGAAAGTCTCTCACATTTGTTCAATTTACGTCGCTGATATTTCAGATAGCGCATTGGGCTAAGCGGCATCTCAATGCGCATGAAATGGCGAGTAAAATGCACTATTAAACTTCTAGGGTAAGGCAAACAGAGACCCGATTCGATCATTTTATGTTACGGTTAATATAAGAATTCAGCGTAATGCTATCACATTTGTTCAATTTACGTCGCTCCAATTTCAGATAGCGTACTGGGCTAGGCGGCATCTTAAAGCGTGTGGAAAGCCGAGCTAAATGCACTATTAAACTTCTATGATAGGGCAATCAGAGACCCGACTAGATCATTTTATATTTTGGTTAATATAAGAATTCAGCGAAATTCTATCACATTTGTTCAATTTACGTCGCTCCTATTTCAGATAGCTTATTGGGCTAAGCGGCATCTCAAAGCGCATGAAATGACGAGTGAAATGCACTATTAAACTTCTAGGGTACGGCGAACTATGATCCGATTAGATCATTTTACATTAAGGTTAATATAAGAATTCAGCGAAATTCTATCACATTTGTTCAATTTACGTCGCTCATATTTCAGATAGCATATTGGGCTAAGCGGCATCTGAAAGCTCACGAAATGGCGAGTAAAATGCCCTGTTAAACTTCTAGGGTAGGGCAAACAGAGACCCGATTAGATCATTTTATATTTTGGTTAATATAAGAATTCAGCGAAATTCTATCACATTTGTTCAATTTACGTCGCTCCTATTTCAGATAGCTTATTGGGCTAAGCGGCATCTCAAAGCGCATGAAATGACGAGTGAAGTGCACTATTAATCTTCAAGGGTAGGGCGAACAGAGACCCGATTAGAACACTTTACATTAAGGTTAATATAAGAATTCAGCGAAAGTCTCTCACATTTGTTCAATTTACGTCGCTGATATTTCAGATAGCGTATTGGGCTAAGCGGCATCTCAATGCGCATGAAATGGCGAGTAAAGTGCACTATTAAACTTCTATGATAGATCGAACAGAGACCCAATTAGATCATTTTACAATATGGTTCATAAAAGAATTCAGCGTAATTCTATCACATTTGTTCAATTTACGTCGCTCCAATTTCAGATAGCGTACTGGGCTAGGCGGCATCTTAAAGCGTGTGGATAGGCGAGATAAATGCACTATTAAACTTCTATGATAGGGCAATCAGAGACCCGACTAGTTCATTTTATATTTTGGGCAATATAAGAATTCAGCGAAGTTCTATCACATTTGTTCAATTTACGTCGCTCCTATTTCAGATAGCTTATTGGGATAAGCGGCATCTCAAAGCGCATGAAATGACGAGTGAAATGCACTATTAATCTTCTAGGGTATGGCGAACAGACACCCGATTAGAACACTTTACATTAAGGTTAATATAATAATTCAGTGAAAGTCTCTCACATTTGTTCAATTTACGTCGCTGATATTTCAGATAGCGTATTGTGCTAAGCGGCATCTCAATGCGCATGAAATGGCGAGTAAAATGCACTATTAAACTTCTAGGGTAGGCCAAACAGAGTCCCGATTAGATCATTTTATGTTATGGTTAATTTAAGAATTCAGCGAAATTCTATCACATTTGTTCAATTTACGTCGCTCCTATTTCAGATAGCGTATTGGGCTAAGCGGCATCTTAAAGCGCGTGGAATGGCGAGTAAAATGCACTATTAAACTACTATGATAGGGCGAACAGAGACCCGATTAGATCATTTTACAATATGGTTCATAAAAGAATTCAGCGTAATTCTATCACATTTGTTCAACGTACGTCGCTCCTATTTCAGATAGCGTACTGGGCTAGACGGCATCTTAAAGCGCGTGGAATGGCGGGTAAAATGCACTATTAAACTTCTATGATAGGGCTATCAGAGACCCGATTAGATCATTTTATATTTTGGTTAATATAAGAATTCAGCGAAATTCTATCACATTTGTTCAACTTACGTCGCTCCGATTTCAGATAGCGTATTGGGCTAAGCGGCATCTCAAAGCGCATGAAATGACGAGTGAAATGCACTATTAAACTTCTAGGATAAGGCAAACAGCGACCCGATTAGATCATTTTATATTTTGGTTACTATAAGAATTCAGCGAAATACTATCACATCTGTTCAATTTACGTCGCTCCTATTTCAGATAGCTAATTGGGCAAATCGGCATCTCAAAGCGCATGAAATGGCGAGTAAAATGCACTCTTAAACTTCTAGGGTAAGGCAAACAGAGACCCGATTAGATCATTTTATATTATGGTTAATTTAAGAATTCAGCGAAATACTATCACATTTGTTCAATTTACGTCGCTCCTATTTCAGATAGCTAATTGGGCAAAGCGGCATCTCAAAGCGCATGAAATGACGAGTGAAATGCACTATTAATCTTCTAGGGTAGGGCGAACAGAGACCCGATTAGAACACTTTACATTAAGGTTAATATAAGAATTCAGCGAAAGTCTCTCACATTTGTTCAATTTACGTCGCTGATATTTCAGATAGCGTATTGGGCTAAGCGGCATCTCAATGCGCATGAAATGGCGAGTAAAATGCACTATTAAACTTCTAGGATAAGGCAAACAGAGACCCGATTCGATCATTTTATATTACGGTTAATATAAGAATTCAGCGTAATTCTATCACATTTGTTCAATTTACGTCGCTACATTTTCAGATAGCGTACTGGGCTACGCGGCATCTTAAAGCGTGTGGATAGGCGAGCTAAATGCACTATTAAACTTCTATGATAGGGCAATCAGAGACCCGACTAGTTCATTTTATATTTTGGTTAATATAAGAATTCAGCGAAATTCTATCACATTTGTTCAATTTATGTCGCTCCTATTTCAGATAGCTTATTGGGCTAAGCGGCATCTCAAAGCGCATGAAATGACGAGTGAAATGCACTATTAATCTTCTAGGGTATGGCGAACCGACACCCGATTAGAACACTTTACATTAAGGTTAATATAAGAATTCAGCGAAAGTCTCTCACATTTGTTCAATTTACGTCGCTCATATTTCAGATAGCATATTGTGCTAAGCGGCATCTGAAAGCGCACGAAATGGTGAGTAAAATGCCCGATTAAAGTTCTAGGGTAGGGCAAACAGAGACCGGATAAGATCATTTCATATTATGGTTAATTTAAGAATTCAGCGAAACTCTATCATATTTGTTCAATTTACGTCGCTCCTATTTCAGATAGCGTATTGGGCTAAGCGGCATCTCAATGCGCATGAAATGGCGAGTAAAATGCACTATTAAACTTCTAGGATAAGGCAAACAGAGACCCGATTACATCATTTTATATTACGGTTAATATAAGAATTCAGCGTAATTCTATCACATTTGTTCAACTTACGTCGCTCCTATTTCAGATAGCGTACTGGACTAGGCGGCATCTTAAAGCGCGTGGAATGGCGAGTAAAATGCACTATTAAACTTCTATGATAGGGCTATCAGAGACCCGATTAGATCATTTTATATTTTGGTTAATATAAGAATCCAGCGAAATTCTATCACAGTCGTTCAATTTACGTCGCTCCTATTTCAGAAAGCGTATTAGCCTAAGCGCCATCTCAAAGCGCATGAAATGGCGAGTAAAATGCACTATTAAACTTCTAGGGTAGGGCAAACAGAGACCCGATTAGATCATTTTATATTATGGTGAAGATAAGATTTCAGGGAGATTCTATCACATCTGTTCAATTTACGTCGCTCCTATTTCAGATAGCGTATTCGGCTAAGCGGCATCTCAAAGCGCATGAAATGGCGAGTAAAATGCACTATTAAACTACTAGGCTAGGGCGAACAGAGACCCGATTAGATCATTTTATATTTTGGTTAATATAAGAATTCTGCGAAATTCTATCACATTTGTTCAATTTACGTCGCTCCTATTTCAGATAGCTTATTGGGCTTAGCGGCATCTCAATCCGCATGAAATGTCGAGTATAATGCACTATTAAACTTCTAGGATAAGGTAAACAGAGACCCGATTAGATCATTTTACATTAAGGTTAATATAAGAATTCAACGAAATTCTATCACATTTGTTCAATTTACGTGAGCTTCTATTACAGATAGCTTATTGGGCTCAGCGGCATCTCAAAGCGCATGAAATGACGAGTGAAATGCACTATTAAACTTCTAGGGTAGGGCAAACAGAGACCCGATTAGGTCATTTTATATTATGGTTAATTTAAGAATTCAGCAAAATTCTCTCACATTTGTTCAATTTACGTCGTTCCTATTTCAGATAGCGTACTGGGCTAGGCGGCATCTTAAAGCACGTGGAATGGCGAGTAAAATGCACTATTAAACTTCTATGATAGGGCAATCAGAGACCCGATTAGATCATTTTATATTTTGGTTTATATAAGAATTCAACGAAATTCTATCACATTTGTAAAATTTACGTCGCTCCTATTACAGATAGCTTATTGGTCTTAGCGGCATCTCAAAGCGCATGAAATGACGAGTGAAATGCACTATTAAACTTCTAGGGTAGGGCAAACAGAGACCCGATTAGATCACTTTATATTATGGTTAATTTAAGAATTCAGCAAAATTCTATCACATTTGCTCAATTTACGTCGCTCCTATTTCAGATAGCGTACTGAGCTAGGCGGCATCTTAAAGCGCGTGGAATGGCGAGTAAAATGTACTACTAAACTTCTATGATAGGGCAATCAGAGACCCGAATAGATCATTTTATATTTTGTTTAATATAAGATTTCAGGGAAATAGAATCACATTTGTACAATTTGCGTCGCTCCTTTTTCAGATAGCGCATTCAGCTAAGCGGCATCGCAAAGCGCATGAAGTGGCGAATAAAATGCACTATTAAACTTCTAGGCTAGGGCGAACAGTGACCCGATCTGATCATTTTACATTATGGTTAATAAAAGAATTCGCGGCATCACAAAGCGAGTGAAATGCACCATTAGACTTCTATGGTAGGGGGAACAGAGACCCGATTAGATCATTTTACATTAAGGTTAATATAAGGATTCACGGAAATTCTATCACATTTGTTCAATTTACGTCGCTCCTATTTCAGATAGCGTATTGGGCTAAGCGGCATCACAAAGCGCATGAAATGGCGAACAAAATGCACTAGTAAACTTCTAGGCTATGGCGAACAGAGATCAGGTTAGATCATTTTATATTTTGGTTAACATAAGAATACTGCGAAATTCTATCACATTTGTTCAATTTACGTCGCTCCTATTTCAGATAGTTTATTGGGCTTAGCGGCATCTCAAAGCGCATGAAGTGACGAGTGAAATGCACTATTAAACTTCTAGGGTAGGGCGAACAGAGACCCGATTAGATCATTTTACATTAAGGTTAATATAAGAATTCAGGGAAATTCTATCACGTTTGTTCAATTTACGTCGCTCCTATTTCAGATAGCGTATTGGGCTACGCGGCATCTCAAAGCGCATGAAATGGCGAATAAAATGCACTATTAAACTTCTATGATAGGGCAATCAGAGACCCGATTAGATCATTTTATATTTTGGTTAATATAAGAATTCAACGACATTCTATCACATTTGTAAAATTAACGTCGCTCCTATTACAGATAGCTTATTGGGCTTAGAGGCATCTCAAAGCGCATGAAATGACGAGTGAAATGCACTATTAAACTTCTAGGCTAGGGCAAACAGAGACCCGATTAGATCATTTTATATTATGGTTAATTTAAGAATTCAGCGAAATTCTATCACATTTGTTCAATTTACGTCGCTCCTATTTCAGATAGCGTATTGGGCTATGTGGCATCTTAACGCGCATGAAATGGCGAGTAAAATGCACTATTAAACTTCTAGGGTAGGGCAAACAGAGACCCGATTAGATCATTTTATGTGATGGTTAATTTAAGAATTCAGCAAAATTCTATCACATTCGTACAATTTAGGTCGCTCCTATTTCAGATAGCGTATTGGGCTAGGAGGCATCTTAAAGCGCGTGGAAGGGCGAGTAAAATGCACTACTAAACTTCTATGATAGAGCAATCAGAGACCCGATTAGATCATTTTATATTTTGTTTAATATAAGATTTCAGGGAAATTCTATCACATTTGTTCAATTTACGTCGCTCTTATTTCAGATAGCGTATTGGGCTAAGCGGCCTCTCAAAGCGCATGAAATGGCGAGTAAAATGCGCTATTAAACTTTTAGGATAAGGCAAACGGAGACCCGATTAGATCATTTTATATTACGGTTAATATAAGAATTCAGCGTAATTCTATCACATTTGTTCATCTTACGTCGCTCCTATTTCAGATAGCGTACTGGGCTAGGAGGCATCTTAAAGCGCGTGGAAGGGCGAGTAAAATGCACTACTAAACTTCTATGATAGAGCAATCAGAGACCCGATTAGATCATTTTATATTTTGTTTAATATAAGATTTCAGGGAAATTCTATCACATTTGTTCAATTTACGTTGCTCCTATTTCAGATAGCTTATTGGGCTAAGCGGCATCTGAAGGCGCATGAAGTGTCGAGTAAAATGCACTATTAAACTTCTAGGGTAGGGCAAACACAGACCCGATTAGATCATTTTATATTATGGTTAATTTAAGAATTCAGCGAAATTCTATCACATTTGTTCAATTTACGTCGTTCCTATTTCAGATAGCGTATTGTGCTAAGCGGCATCTCAAAGCGCATGAAATGGCAAGTAAAATGCACTATTAAACTTCTAGGGTAGGGCAATCAGTGACCCGATTAGATCATTTTATATTATAGTTAATTTAAGAATTCAGCGAAATTCTATCACATTTGTTCAATTTACGTCGCTCCTATTTCAGATAGCGTATTGGGCTATGTGGCATCTTAACGCGCTCGGAATGGCGAGTAAAATGCACTATTAAACTTCTATGCTAGGGCAATCAGAGACCCGATTAGATCATTTTATATTTTGGTTAATATAAGAATTCAGTGAAATTCTATCACATTTGTTCAATTTACGTCGCTCCTATTTCAGATAGCGTATTGGGCAAAGCGGCATCTCAAAGCGTATGAAATGGCGAATAAAATGCACTATTAAAGTTCTAGACTCGGGCGGACAGAGATCCGATTAGATCATTTTACATTATGGTTAATAAAAGAATTCAGCGAAATTCTATCACATTTGTTCAACTTACGTCGCTCCTATTTCAGATAGCGTATTGGTTTAAGCGGCATCACAAACCGCATGAAATGGCGAGTGAAATGCACCATTAGACTTCTATGGTAGGGCGAACAGAGACCCGATTAGATCATTTTACATTAAGGTTAATATAAGGATTCACGGAAATTCTATCACATTTGTTCAATTTACGTCGCTCCTATTTCAGATAGCGTATTGGGCTATGCGGCATCCCAAAGCGCATGAAATGGCGAGTAAAATGCACTACTAAACTTCTATGGTAGGGCGAACAGCGACCCGATTAGATCATTTTACATTAAGGTTAATATAAGGACTCACGGAAATTCTATCACATTTGTTCAAATTACGTCGCTCCTATTTCAGACAGCGTATTGGGCTATGCGGCATCTGAAAGCGCATGAAATGGCGAGTAAAATGCACTATTAAACTTCTAGGGTAGGGCAAACAGAGACCCGATGAGATCATTTTATATTATGGTTAATTTAAGAATTCAGCGGAATTCTATCACATTTGTTCAATTTACGTCGCTCCTATTTCAGATAGCGTATTGGGCTAAGCGGCCTCTCAAAGCGCATGAAATGGCGAGTAAAATGCGCTATTAAACTTTTAGGATAAGGCAAACGGAGACCCGATTAGATCATTTTATATTACGGTTAATATAAGAATTCAGCGTAATTCTATCACATTTGTTCATCTTACGTCGTTCCTATTTCAGATAGCGTACTGGGCTAGGAGGCATCTTAAAGCGCGTGGAAGGGCGAGTAAAATGCACTACTAAACTTCTATGATAGAGCAATCAGAGACCCGATTAGATCATTTTATATTTTGTTTAATATAAGATTTCAGGGAAATTCTATCACATTTGTTCAATTTACGTATTTCCTATTTCAGATAGCTTATTGGGCTAAGCGGCATCTGAAGGCGCATGAAGTGTCGAGTAAAATGCACTATTAAACTTCTAGGGTAGGGCAAACACAGACCCGATTAGATCATTTTATATTATGGTTAATTTAAGAATTCAGCGAAATTCAATCACATTTGTTCAATTTACGTCGTTCCTATTTCAGATAGCGTATTGTGCTAAGCGGCATCTCAAAGCGCATGAAATGGCAAGTAAAATGCACTATTAAACTTCTAGGGTAGGGCAATCAGTGACCCGATTAGATCATTTTATATTATAGTTAATTTAAGAATTCAGCGAAATTCTATCACATTTGTTCAATTTACGTCGCTCCTATTTCAGATAGCGTATTGGGCTATGTGGCATCTTAACGCGCGCGGAATGGCGAGTAAAATGCACTATTATACTTCTATGCTAGGGCAATCAGAGACCCGATTAGATCATTTTATATTTTGGTTAATACAAGAATTCAGTGAAATTCTATCACATTTGTTCAATTTACGTCGCTCCTATTTCAGATAGCGTATTCGGCTAAGCGGCATCTCAAAGCGTGTGGAATGGCGAGTAAAATGCACTATTAACCTTCTATGATAGGGCAATCAGAGACCAGACTAGATCATTTTATACTTTGGTTAATATAAGAATTCATCGAAATTCTATCACATTTGTTCAATTTACGTCGCTCCTATTTCAGATAGCGTATTGGGCTAAGCGGCATCATAAAGCGCGTGGAATGGCGAGT
Organism: Macropis europaea; assembly: GCA_916610135.2. Taxonomy (NCBI): domain Eukaryota; kingdom Metazoa; phylum Arthropoda; class Insecta; order Hymenoptera; family Melittidae; genus Macropis; species Macropis europaea. The sequence continues at coordinate 97,941 of CAKAJE020000846.1, forward strand.
AAAATGCACTATTAAACTTATATGATAGGGCGAACAGAGACCCGATTAGATCATTTTACAATATGGTTCATAAAAGAATTCAGCGTAATTCTATCACATTTGTTCAACGTACGTCGCTCCTATTTCAGATAGCGTACTGGGCTAGGCGGCATCTTAAAGCGCGTGGAATGGCGGGTAAAATGCACTATTAAACTTCTATGATAGGGCTATCAGAGACCCGATTATATCATTTTATATTTTGGTTAATATAAGAATTCAGCGAAATTCTATCACAATTGTTCTATTTACGTCGCTCCTATTTCAGGTAGCGTATTGGGCTAAGCGGCATCTGAAAGCGCACGAAATGGCGAGTAAAATGCCCTATTAAACTTCTAGGGTAGGGCAAACAGAGACCCGATTAGATCATTTTATATTTTGTTTAATATAAGAATTCAGCGAAATTCTATAACATTTGTTCAATTTACGTCGCTCCTATTTCAGATAGCCTGCTGGGCTAGGCGGCATCTTAAAGCCCGTGGAATGGCGAGTAAAATGCACTATTAAACTTCTATGATAGGGCAATCAGAGACCCGATTAGATCATTTTATATTTTGGTTAATATAAGAATTCAGCGAAACTCTATCATATTTGTTCAATTCACGTCGCTCCTATTTCAGATAGCGTATTGGGCTAAGCGGCATCTCAAAGCGCATGAAATGACGAGTGAAATGCACTATTAAACTTCTAGGATAAGGCAAACAGAGACCAGATTAGATGATTTTATATTTTGGTTACTATAAGAATTCAGCGAAATACTATCACATCTGTTCAATTTACGTCGCTCCTATTTCAGATAGCCAATTGGGCAAATCGGCATCTCAAAGCGCATGAAATGGCGAGTGAAATGCACTATTAAACTTCTAGGGTAAGGCAAACAGAGACCCGATTAGATCATTTTATATTATGGTTAATTTAAGAATTCAGCGAAATACTATCACATTTGTTCAATTTACGTCGCTCCTATTTCAGATAGCTAATTGGGCAAAGCGGCATCTCAAAGCGCATGAAATGACGAGTGAAATGCACTATTAATCTTCTAGGGTAGGGCGAACAGAGACCCGATTAGAACACTTTACATTAAGGTTAATATAAGAATTCAGCGAAAGTCTCTCACATTTGTTCAATTTACGTCGCTGATATTTCAGATAGCGTATTGGGCTAAGCGGCATCTCAATGCGCATGAAATGGCGAGTAAAATGCACTATTAAACTTCTAGGATAAGGCAAACAGAGACCCGATTCGATCATTTTATGTTACGGTTAATATAAGAATTCAGCGTAATTCTATCACATTTGTTCAACTTACGTCGCTCCTATTTCAGATAGCGTACTGGGCTAGGCGGCATCTTAAAGCGCGTGGAATGGCGAGTAAAATGCGCTATTAAACTTCTATGATAGGGCAATCAGAGACACGATTAGATCATTTTATATTTTGGTTAATATAAGAATTCAGCGAAATTCTATCACAATTGTTCTATTTACGTCGCTCCTATTTCAGATAGCGTATTGGGCTAAGCGGCATCTCAAAGAGCATGAAATGGCGAGTAAAATGCACTGTTAAACTTCTAGGGTAGGGCAAACTGAGACCCGATTAGATCATTTCATATTATGGTTTATTTAAGGATTCAGAAAAATTCTATCACATTTGTTCAATTTACGTCGCTGATATTTCAGATAGCGTATTGGGCTAAGCGGCATCTCAATGCGCATGAAATGGCGAGTAAAATGCACTATTAAATTTCTAGGATAAGGCAAACAGAGACCCGATTCGTTCATTTTATATTACGGTTAATATAAGAATTCAGCGAAACTCTATCATATTTGTTCAATTTACGTCGCTCCTATTTCAGATAGCGTATTGCGCTAAGCGGCATCTCAATGCGCATGAAATGGCGCGTAAAATGCACTATTAAACTTCTAGGATAAGGCAAACAGAGACCCGATTAGATCATTTTATATTACGGTTAATAGAAGAATTCAGCGTAATTCTATCACATTTGTTCAACTTACGTCGCTCCTATTTCAGATAGCGTACTGGGCTAGGCGGCATCTTAAAGCGTGTGGAAAGGCGAGCTAAATGCACTATTAAACTTCTAGGGTAGGGCAAACAGAGACCGGATAAGATCATTTTATATTATGGTTAATTTAAGAATTCAGCGAAACTCTATCACATTTGTTCAATTTACGTCGCTCCTATTTCAGATAGCGTACTGGGCTAGGCGGCATCTTAAAGCGTGTGGAAAGGCGAGCTAAATGCACTATTAAACTTCTAGGGTAGGGCAAACAGAGACCGGATAAGATCATTTTATATTATGGTTAATTTAAGAATTCAGCGAAACTCTATCACATTTGTTCAATTTACGTCGCTCCTATTTCAGATAGCGTATTGGGGTAAGCGGCATCTCAAAGCGCATGAAATGGCGAGTAAAATGCACTATTAATCTTCAAGGGTAGGGCGAACAGTGACCCAATTAGAACATTTTACATTAAGGTTAATATAAGAATTCAGCGAAATTCTCTCACATTTGTTCAATTTACGTCGCTCCTATTTCAGATAGCTTATTGGGCAAAGCGGCATCTCAAAGCGCAAGAAATGGCGAGTAAAATGCACTATTAAACTTCTAGGGTAGGGCAAACAGAGACCCGATTAGATCATTTTGTGTTATGGTTAATTTAAGAATTCAGCGAAATTCTATCACATTTGTTCAATTTACGTCGCTCCTATTTCAGATAGTATACTGGGCTAGGCGGCATCTTAAAGCGTGTGGAAAGGCGAGCTAAATGCACTACTAAACTTCTATGATAGGGCAATCAGAGACCCGATTAGAACACTTTACATTAAGGTTAATATAAGAATTCAGCGAAAGTCTCTCACATTTGTTCAATTTACGTCGCTGATATTTCAGATAGCGTATTGGGCTAAGCGGCATCTCAATGCGCATGAAATGGCGAGTAAAATGCACTATTAAACTTCTAGGGTAAGGCAAACAGAGACCCGATTCGATCATTTTATGTTACGGTTAATATAAGAATTCAGCGTAATGCTATCACATTTGTTCAATTTACGTCGCTCCAATTTCAGATGGCGTACTGGGCTAGGCGGCATCTTAAAGCGTGTGGAAAGCCGAGCTAAATGCACTATTAAACTTCTATGATAGGGCGAACAGAGACCCGATTAGAACACTTTACATTAAGGTTAATATAAGAATTCAGCGAAAGTCTCTCACATTTGTTCAATTTACGTCGCTGATATTTCAGATAGCGTATTGGGCTAAGCGGCATCTCAATGCGCATGAAATGGCGAGTAAAATGCACTATTAAACTTCTAGGATAAGGCAAACAGAGACCCGATTCGATCATTTTATATTACGGTTAATATAAGAATTCAGCGTAATTCTATCACATTTGTTCAATTTACGTCGCTCCAATTTCAGATAGCGTACTGGGCTAGGCGGCATCTTAAAGCGTGTGGAAAGCCGAGCTAAATGCACTATTAAACTTCTATGATAGGGCAATCAGAGACCCGACTAGATCATTTTATATTTTGGTTAATATAAGAATTCAGGGAAATTCTATCACATTTGTTCAATTTACGTCGCTCCTATTTCAGATAGCTTATTGGGCTAAGCGGCATCTCAAAGCGCATGAAATGACGAGTGAAATGCACTATTAAACTTCTAGGGTACGGCGAACTATGATCCGATTAGATCATTTTACATTAAGGTTAATATAAGAATTCAGCGAAATTCTATCACATTTGTTCAATTTACGTCGCTCATATTTCAGATAGCATATTGGGCTAAGCGGCATCTGAAAGCTCACGAAATGGCGAGTAAAATGCCCTGTTAAACTTCTAGGGTAGGGCAAACAGAGACCCGATTAGATCATTTTATATTTTGGTTAATATAAGAATTCAGCGAAATTCTATCACATTTGTTCAACTTACGTCGCTCCTATTTCAGATAGCGTATTGGCCTAAGCGGCATCTCAAAGCGCATGAAATGACGAGTGAAGTGCACTATTAATCTTCAAGGGTAGGGCGAACAGAGACCCGATTAGAACACTTTACATTAAGGTTAATATAAGAATTCAGCGAAAGTCTCTCACATTTGTTCAATTTACGTCGCTGATATTTCAGATAGCGTATTGGGCGAAGCGGCATCTCAATGCGCATGAAATGGCGAGTAAAATGCACTATTAAACTTCTATGATAGGGCGAACAGAGACCCAATTAGATCATTTTACAATATGGTTCATAAAAGAATTCAGCGTAATTCTATCACATTTGTTCAATTTACGTCGCTCCAATTTCAGATAGCGTACTGGGCTAGGCGGCATCTTAAAGCGTGTGGATAGGCGAGATAAATGCACTATTAAACTTCTATGATAGGGCAATCAGAGACCCGACTAGTTCATTTTATATTTTGGGCAATATAAGAATTCAGCGAAGTTCTATCACATTTGTTCAATTTACGTCACTCCTATTTCAGATAGCTTATTGGGATAAGCGGCATCTCAAAGCGCATGAAATGACGAGTGAAATGCACTATTAATCTTCTAGGGTATGGCGAACAGACACCCGATTAGAACACTTTACATTAAGGTTAATATAATAATTCAGTGAAAGTCTCTCACATTTGTTCAATTTACGTCGCTGATATTTCAGATAGCGTATTGTGCTAAGCGGCATCTCAATGCGCATGAAATGGCGAGTAAAATGCACTATTAAACTTCTAGGGTAGGCCAAACAGAGTCCCGATTAGATCATTTTATGTTATGGTTAATTTAAGAATTCAGCGAAATTCTATCACATTTGTTCAATTTACGTCGCTCCTATTTCAGATAGCGTATTGGGCTAAGCGGCATCTTAAAGCGCGTGGAATGGCGAGTAAAATGCACTATTAAACTACTATGATAGGGCGAACAGAGACCCGATTAGATCATTTTACAATATGGTTCATAAAAGAATTCAGCGTAATTCTATCACATTTGTTCAACGTACGTCGCTCCTATTTCAGATAGCGTACTGGGCTAGACGGCATCTTAAAGCGCGTGGAATGGCGGGTAAAATGCACTATTAAACTTCTATGATAGGGCTATCAGAGACCCGATTAGATCATTTTATATTTTGGTTAATATAAGAATTCAGCGAAATTCTATCACATTTGTTCAACTTACGTCGCTCCGATTTCAGATAGCGTATTGGGCTAAGCGGCATCTCAAAGCGCATGAAATGACGAGTGAAATGCACTATTAAACTTCTAGGATAAGGCAAACAGCGACCCGATTAGATCATTTTATATTTTGGTTACTATAAGAATTCAGCGAAATACTATCACATCTGTTCAATTTACGTCGCTCCTATTTCAGATAGCTAATTGGGCAAATCGGCATCTCAAAGCGCATGAAATGGCGAGTAAAATGCACTCTTAAACTTCTAGGGTAAGGCAAACAGAGACCCGATTAGATCATTTTATATTATGGTTAATTTAAGAATTCAGCGAAATACTATCACATTTGTTCAATTTACGTCGCTCCTATTTCAGATAGCTAATTGGGCAAAGCGGCATCTCAAAGCGCATGAAATGACGAGTGCACTATTAATCTTCTAGGGTAGGGCGAACAGAGACCCGATTAGAACACTTTACATTAAGGTTAATATAAGAATTCAGCGAAAGTCTCTCACATTTGTTCAATTTACGTCGCTGATATTTCAGATAGCGTATTGGGCTAAGCGGCATCTCAATGCGCATGAAATGGCGAGTAAAATGCACTATTAAACTTCTAGGATAAGGCAAACAGAGACCCGATTCGATCATTTTATATTACGGTTAATATAAGAATTCAGCGTAATTCTATCACATTTGTTCAATTTACGTCGCTACATTTTCAGATAGCGTACTGGGCTAGGCGGCATCTTAAAGCGTGTGGAAAGCCGAGCTAAATGCACTATTAAACTTCTATGATAGGGCAATCAGAGACCCGACTAGATCATTTTATATTTTGGTTAATATAAGAATTCAGGGAAATTCTATCACATTTGTTCAATTTATGTCGCTCCTATTTCAGATAGCTTATTGGGCTAAGCGGCATCTCAAAGCGCATGAAATGACGAGTGAAATGCACTATTAATCTTCTAGGGTATGGCGAACAGACACCCGATTAGAACACTTTACATTAAGGTTAATATAAGAATTCAGCGAAAGTCTCTCACATTTGTTCAATTTACGTCGCTCATATTTCAGATAGCATATTGGGCTAAGCGGCATCTCAATGCGCATGAAATGGCGAGTAAAATGCACTATTAAACTACTAGGCTAGGGCGAACAGAGACCCGATTAGATCATTTTATATTTTGGTTAATATAAGAATTCAGCGTAATTCTATCACATTTGTTCAACTTACGTCGCTCCTATTTCAGATAGCGTACTGGACTAGGCGGCATCTTAAAGCGCGTGGAATGGCGAGTAAAATGCACTATTAAACTTCTATGATAGGGCTATCAGAGACCCGATTAGATCATTTTATATTTTGGTTAATATAAGAATCCAGCGAAATTCTATCACAGTCGTTCAATTTACGTCGCTCCTATTTCAGAAAGCGTATTAGCCTAAGCGCCATCTCAAAGCGCATGAAATGGCGAGTAAAATGCACTATTAAACTTCTAGGGTAGGGCAAACAGAGACCCGATTAGATCATTTTATATTATGGTTAAGATAAGATTTCAGGGAGATTCTATCACATCTGTTCAATTTACGTCGCTCCTATTTCAGATAGCGTATTCGGCTATGCGGCATCTCAAAGCGCATGAAATGGCGAGTAAAATGCACTATTAAACTACTAGGCTAGGGCGAACAGAGACCCGATTAGATCATTTTATATTTTGGTTAATATAAGAATTCTGCGAAATTCTATCACATTTGTTCAATTTACGTCGCTCCTATTTCAGATAACTTATTGGGCTTAGCGGCATCTCAATCCGCATGAAATGTCGAGTATAATGCACTATTAAACTTCTAGGATAAGGTAAACAGAGACCCGATTAGATCATTTTACATTAAGGTTAATATAAGAATTCAACGAAATTCTATCACATTTGTTCAATTTACGTGAGCTTCTATTACAGATAGCTTATTGGGCTCAGCGGCATCTCAAAGCGCATGAAATGACGAGTGAAATGCACTATTAAACTTCTAGGGTAGGGCAAACAGAGACCCGATTAGGTCATTTTATATTATGGTTAATTTAAGAATTCAGCAAAATTCTCTCACATTTGTTCAATTTACGTCGTTCCTATTTCAGATAGCGTCCTGGGCTAAGCGGCATCTAAAAGCGCATGAAATGGCGAGTATAATGCACTATTATACTTCTAGGATAAGGCAAACAGAGACCCGATTAGATCATTTTATATTACGGTTAATATAAGAATGCAGCGTGAATCTATCACATTTGTTCAAGTTACCTCGCTCCTATTTCAGATAGCGTACTGGGCTAGGCGGCATCTTAAAGCACGTGGAATGGCGAGTAAAATGCACTATTAAACTTCTATGATAGGGCAATCAGAGACCCGATTAGATCATTTTATATTTTGGTTTATATAAGAATTCAACGAAATTCTATCACATTTGTAAAATTTACGTCGCTCCTATTACAGATAGCTTATTGGTCTTAGCGGCATCTCAAAGCGCATGAAATGACGAGTGAAATGCACTATTAAACTTCTAGGGTAGGGCAAACAGAGACCCGATTAGATCACTTTATATTATGGTTAATTAAAGAATTCAGCAAAATTCTATCACATTTGCTCAATTTACGTCGCTCCTATTTCAGATAGCGTACTGAGCTAGGCGGCATCTTAAAGCGCGTGGAATGGCGAGTAAAATGTACTACTAAACTTCTATGATAGGGCAATCAGAGACCCGAATAGATCATTTTATATTTTGTTTAATATAAGATTTCAGGGAAATAGAATCACATTTGTACAATTTGCGTCGCTCCTTTTTCAGATAGCGTATTCAGCTAAGCGGCATCGCAAAGCGCATGAAGTGGCGAATAAAATGCACTATTAAACTTCTAGGCTAGGGCGAACAGTGACCCGATCAGATCATTTTACATTATGGTTAATAAAAGAATTCGCGGCATCACAAAGCGAGTGAAATGCACCATTAGACTTCTATGGTAGGGGGAACAGAGACCCGATTAGATCATTTTACATTAAGGTTAATATAAGGATTCACGGAAATTCTATCACATTTGTTCAATTTACGTCGCTCCTATTTCAGATAGCGTATTGGGCTAAGCGGCATCACAAAGCGCATGAAATGGCGAACAAAATGCACTAGTAAACTTCTAGGCTATGGCGAACAGAGATCAGGTTAGATCATTTTATATTTTGGTTAACATAAGAATACTGCGAAATTCTATCACATTTGTTCAATTTACGTCGCTCCTATTTCAGATAGTTTATTGGGCTTAGCGGCATCTCAAAGCGCATGAAGTGACGAGTGAAATGCACTATTAAACTTCTAGGGTAGGGCGAACAGAGACCCGATTAGATCATTTTACATTAAGGTTAATATAAGAATTCAGGGAAATTCTATCACGTTTGTTCAATTTACGTCGCTCCTATTTCAGATAGCGTATTGGGCTACGCGGCATCTCAAAGCGCATGAAATGGCGAATAAAATGCACTATTAAACTTCTATGATAGGGCAATCAGAGACCCGATTAGATCATTTTATATTTTGGTTAATATAAGAATTCAACGACATTCTATCACATTTGTAAAATTAACGTCGCTCCTATTACAGATAGCTTATTGGGCTTAGAGGCATCTCAAAGCGCATGAAATGACGAGTGAAATGCACTATTAAACTTCTGGGCTAGGGCAAACAGAGACCCGATTAGATCATTTTATATTATGGTTAATTTAAGAATTCAGCAAAATTCTATCACATTTGCTCAATTTACGTCGCTCCTATTTCAGATAGCGTACTGGGATAGGCGGCATCTTAAAGCGCGTGGAATGGCGAGTAAAATGCACTATTCAACTTCTAGGGTTGGGCAAACAGGGACCCGATTAGATCATTTTATATTATGGTTAATTTAAGAATTCAGCGTAATTCTATCACATTTGTTCAATTTATGTCGCTCCTGTTTCAGATAGCGTGCTGGGCCATGCGGCATCTTAAAGCGCGTGGAATGGCGAGTAAAATGCACTATTAAACTTCTATGATAGGGCAATCAGAGACCCGATTAGATCATTTTATATTTTGGTTAATATAAGAATTCAACGAAATTCTATCACATTTGTAAAATTTACGTCGCTCCTATTACAGATAGCTTATTGGTCTTAGCGGCATCTCAAAGCGCATGAAGTGACGAGTGAAATGCACTATTAAACTTCTAGGGTAGGGCGAACAGAGACCCGATTAGATCATTTTACATTAAGGTTAATATAAGAATTCAGCGTAATTCTATCACATTTGTTCATCTTACGTCGCTCCTATTTTAGATAGCGTATTGGGCAAAGCGGCATCTCAAAGCGCATGAAATGGCGAGTAAAATGCACTATTAAACTTCTAGGGTAGGGCAAACAGAGACCCGATTAGATCATTTTATGTGATGGTTAATTTAAGAATTCAGCAAAATTCTATCACATTCGTACAATTTAGGTCGCTCCTATTTCAGATAGCGTATTGGGCTAAGCGGCATCTCAAAGCGCATGAAATGGCGAGTGAAATGCACTATAAGACTTCTATGGTAGGGCGAACAGAGACCAGATTAGATCATTTTACATTCTGGTTAATAAAATAATTCAGCGAAATTCTGTCACATTTGTTCAACTTTCGTCGCTCCTATTTCAGATAGCGTATTGGGCTAAGCGGCATCTCAAAGCGCATGAAATGGCGAGTAAAATGCACTATTAAACTTCTAGGATAAGGCAAACAGATACCCGATTAGATCATTTTATATTATGGTTAATTTAAGAATTCAGCAAAATTCTATCACATTTGTTCAATTTACGTCGCTCCTATTTCGGATAGCGTACTGGGCTAGGCGGCATCCTAAAGCGCGTGGAGTGGCGAGTAAAATGCACTATTAAACTTGTATGATAGGGCAATCAGAGACGCGATTAGATCATTTTATATTTTGTTTAATACAAGATTTCAGGGAAATTCTATCACATTTGTTCAATTCGTGTCGCTCATATTTCAGATAGCGTATTGGGCTAAGCGGCATCTCAAAGCGCATGAAATGGCGAGTAAAATGCACTATTAAACTCCTAGGGTAGGGCAAACAGAGACCCGATTGGATCATTTTATATTATGGTTAATTTAAGAATTCAGCAAGATTCTATCACATTTGTTGAATTTACGTAGCTCCTATTTCAGATAGCGTACTGGGCTAGGCGGCATCTTAAAGCGCGTGGAATGGCGAGTAAAATGCACTATTAAACTTCAATGATAGGGCAGTCAGAGACCAGATTAGATCATTTTATATTTTGTTTAATATAAGATTTCAGGGAAATCCTATCACATTTGTTCTATTTGCGTCGCTCCTATTTCAGTCAGCGTATTGGGCTAACCGGCATCTCAAAGCGCATGAAATGGCGAATATAATGGACTATTAAACTTCTAGGGTAGGGCAAACAGAGACCCGATTAGATCATTTTATATTACGGTTAATATAAGAATTCAGCGTAATTCTATCACATTTCCTCAAATTACGTCGCTCCTATTTCAGATAGCGTACTGGGCTGGCCGGTATCTCAAAGCGCATGAAATGGCGAGTAAAATGCACTATTAAACTTCTAGGGTAGGGCAAACAGAGACCCGATTAGATCATTTTATATTATGGTTAATTTAAGAATTAAGCAAGATTCTATCACATTTGTTGGATTTACGTCGCTCCTATTTCAGATAGCGTACTGGGCTAGGCGGCATCCTAAAGCGCGTGGAGTGGCGAGTAAAATGCACTATTAATCTTCTATGATAGGGCAATCAGAGACCCGACTACATCATTTTATATTTTGGTTAATATAAGAATTCAGTGAAATTCTATCACATTTGTTCAATTTACGTCGCTCCTATTTCAGATGGCGTATTGGGCTAAGCGGGATCTCAAAGCGCATGAAATGGCGAGTGATATGCACTACTAATCTTTTATGATACGGCAATCAGAGACCCGATTAGATCATTTTATCTTTTGATTAATATAAGATTTCAGGGAAATTCTATCACATTTGTTCAATTTACGTCGCTCCTATTTCAGATAGCGTATTCGGCTAAGCGGCATCTCAAAGCGCATGAAATGGCGAATAAAATGCACTATTAAACTTCTAGGCTAGGGCGAACAGAGACCCGATTAGATGATTTTACATTATGGTTAATAAAAGAATTCAGCGAAATTCTATCACATTTGTTCAACTGACGTCGCTCCTATTTCAGATAGCGTATTGGGCTAAGCGGCATCTCAAAGCGCATGAAATGGCGAATAAAATTCACTATTAAACTTCTAGGGTAGGGCAAACAGAGACCCGGTTAGATCATTTTATATTACGGTTAATATAAGAATTCAGCGTAATACTATCACATTTGTTCATCTTACGTCGCTCCTATTTCAGATAGCGTACTGGACTAGGCGGCATCTTTAAGCGCGTGGAAGGGCGAGTAAAATGCACTACTAAACTTCTATGATAGAGCAACCAGAGACCCGATTAGATCATTTTATATTACGGTTAATATACGAATTCAGCGTAATTCTATCACATTTGTTCAACTTACGTCGCTCCTATTTTAGATAGCGTACTGGGCTAGGCGGCATGTTAAAGCGTGTGGAATGGCGAGTAAAATGCACTACTAAACTTCTATGATCGGAGGATCAGAGACCCGATTAGATCATTTTATATTTTGTTTAGTATAAGATTTCAGGGAAATTCTATCACATTTGTTCAATTTACGTCGCTCCTATTTCAGATAGCGTATTGGGCAAAGCGGCATCTCAAAGCGTATGAAATGGCGAATAAAATGCTCTATTAAAGTTCTAGGCTCGGGCGAACAGAGATCCGATTAAATCATTTTACATTATGGTTAATAAAAGAATTCAGCGAAATTCTATCACATTTGTTCAACTTATATCGCTCCAGTTTCAGATAGCGTATTAGGCTAAGCGGCATCTCAAAGCGCATGAAATGACGAGTCAAATGCACTATTAAAGTTCTAGGGTAGGGCAAACAGAGACCCGATTAGACCATTTTATATTATGGTTAATTTAAGTATTGAGCGAAATTCTATCACATTCGTTCAATTTACGTCGCTCCTATTTCAGATAGCGTATTGGGCAAAGCGGCATCTCAAAGCGCATGAAATGACGAGTAAAATGCACTATTAAAGTTCTAGGGTAGGGCAAGCAGAGACTCGATTAGATCATTTTATATTATGGTTAATTTAAGAATTCAGCAAAATTCTATCACATTCGTTCAATTTAGGTCGCTCCTATTTCAGATAGCGTCTTGGGCTAAGCGGCATCTCAAAGCGCATGAAATGACGAGTAAAATGCACTATTAATCTTCTATGATAGGGCAATCAGAGACCCGATTAGATCATTTTATATTTTGTTTAATATAAGATTACAGGGAAATTCTATCACATTTGTTCAATTTACGTCGCTCCTATTTCAAATAGCGTACTGGGCTAGGCGGCAACACAAAGCGCGTGGAATGGCGAGTAAAATGCACTATTAAACTTCTATGATAGGGCAATCTTTGACCCGATTAGATCATTTTATATTATAGTTAATTTAAGAATTCAGCGAAATTCTATCACATTTGTTCAATTTACGTCGCTCCTATTTCAGATAGCGTATTCGGCTAAGCGGCATCTCAAAGCGCATGAAATGGCGAGTAAAATGCAATACTAAACTTCTAGGATAAGGCAAACAGAGACCCGATTAGATCATTTTATATTTTTGTTAATATAAGAATTCAGCGAAATTCTATCACATTTGTTCAATTTACGTCGCTCATATTTAAGATAGCGTATTGTGCTAAGCGGCATCTCAAAGCGCATGAAATGACAAGTAAAATACACTCTTAAACTTCTAGGGTAGGGCAAACAGAGACCCGATTGGATCATTTTATATTATGGTTAATTTAAGAATTCAGCGAAATTCTATCACATTTGTTCAATTTACGTCGCTCCGATTTCAGATAGCGTATTGGGCTAAGCGGCATCATAAAGCGCGTGGAATGGCGAGTAAAATGCACTATTAAACTACTATGATAGGGCGAACAGAGACCCGATTAGATCATTTTACAATATGGTTCATAAAAGAATTCAGCGTAATTCTATCACATTTGTTCAACGTACGTCGCTCCTATTTCAGATAGCGTACTGGGCTAGACGGCATCTTAAAGTGCGTGGAATGGCGGGTAAAATGCACTATTAAACTTCTATGATAGGGCTATCAGAGACCCGATTAGATCATTTTATATTTTGGTTAATATAAGAATTCAGCGAAATTCTATCACATTTGTTCAACTTACGTCGCTCCTATTTCAGATAGCGTATTGGGCTAAGCGGCATCTCAAAGCGCATGAAATGACGAGTGAAATGCACTATTAAACTTCTAGGATAAGGAAAACAGAGACCCGATTAGATCATTTTATATTTTGGTTACTATAAGAATTCAGCGAAATACTATCACATCTGTTCAATTTACGTCGCTCCTATTTCAGATAGCTAATTGGGCAAAGCGGCATCTCAAAGCGCATGAAATGGCGAGTAAAATGCACTCTTAAACTTCTAGGGTAAGGCAAACAGAGACCCGATTAGATCATTTTATATTATGGTTAATTTAAGAATTCAGCGAAATACTATCACATTTGTTGAATTTACGTCGCTCCTATTTCAGATAGCTAATTGGGCAAAGCGGCATCTCAAAGCGCATGAAATGACGAGTGAAATGCACTATTAATCTTCTAGGGTAGGGCGAACAGAGACCCGATTAGAACACTTTACATTAAGGTTAATATAAGAATTCAGCGAAAGTCTCTCACATTTGTTCAATTTACGTCGCTGATATTTCAGATAGCGTATTGGGCTAAGCGGCATCTCAATGCGCATGAAATGGCGAGTAAATGCACTATTACACTTCTAGGATAAGGCAAACAGAGACCCGATTCGTTCATTTTATATTACGGTTAATATAAGAATTCAGCGAAACTCTATCATATTTGTTCAATTTACGTCGCTCCTATTTCAGATAGCGTATTGGGCTAAGCGGCATCTCAATGCGCATGAAATGGCGAGTAAAATGCACTATTAAACTTCTAGGATAAGGCAAACAGAGACCCGATTAGATCATTTTATATTACGGTTAATAGAAGAATTCAGCGTAATTCTATCACATTTGTTCAACTTACGTCGCTCCTATTTCAGATAGCGTACTGGGCTAGGCGGCATCTTAAAGCGTGTGGAAAGGCGAGTAATATGCACTACCAAAGTTCTATGATAGGGCAATCAGAGACCCGACTAGATCATTTTATATTTTGGTTAATATAAGAATTCAGCGAAATTCTATCACATTTGTTCAATTTACGTCGCTCCTATTTCAGATAGCTTATTGGGCTAAGCGGCATCTCAAAGCGCATGAAATGGCGAATAAAATGCACTATTAAACTTCTAGGCTAGGGCGAACAGTGACCCGAGCAGATCATTTTACATTATGGTTAATAAAAGAATTCAGCGTAATTCTATCACATTTGTTCAACTTACGTCGCCCCTATTTCAGATAGCGTATTGGGCTAGGCGGCATCTTGAAGCGCGTGGAATGGCGAGTAATATGCACTACTAAACTTCTATGATAGGGCAATCAGAGACCCGATTAGATCATTTTATATTTTGGTTAATATAAGAATTCAGCGAAATTCAATCACATTTGTTCAATTTACGTCGCTCCTATTACAGATAACTTATTGTGCTTAGCGGCATCTCAATGCGCATGAAATGGCGAGTAAAATGCACTATTAAACTTCTAGGATAAGGCAAACAGAGACCCGATTAGATCATTTTATATTACGGTTAATAGAAGAATTCAGCGTAATTCTATCACATTTGTTCAACTTACGTCGCTCCTATTTCAGATAGCGTACTGGGCTAGGAGGCATCTTAAAGCGTGTGGAAAGGCGAGCTAAATGCACTATTAAACTTCTATGATAGGGCAATCAGAGACCCGACTAGATCATTTTATATTTTGGTTAATATAAGAATTCAGCGAAATTCTATCACATTTGTTCAATTTACGCCGCTCTTATTTCAGATAGCGTACTGGGCTAGGCGGCATCTTAAAGCGCGTGGAATGGCGGGTAGAATGCGCTATTAAACTTCTATGATAGGGCTATCAGAGACCCGATTAGATCATTTTATATTTTGGTTAATATAAGAATTCAGCGAAATTCTATCACATTTGTTCAACTTACGTCGCTCCTATTTCAGATAGCGTATTGGGCTAAGCGGCATCTCAAAGCGCATGAAATGACGAGTGAAATGCACTATTAATCTTCAAGGGTAGGGCGAACAGAGACCCAATTAGAACATTTTACATTAAGGTTAATATAAGAATTCAGCGAAATTCTCTCACATTTGTTCAATTTACGTCGCTCCTATTTCAGATAGCTTATTGGGCAAAGCGGCATCTCAAAGCGCAAGAAATGGGGAGTAAAATGCACTATTAAACTTCTAGGGTAGGGCAAACAGAGACCCGATTAGATCATTTTGTGTTATGGTTAATTTAAGAATTCAGCGAAATTCAATCACATTTGTTCAATTTACGTTGCTCCAATTTCAGATAGCGTACTGGGCTAGGCGGCATCTTAAAGCGTGTGGAAAGGCGAGCTAAATGCACTATTAAACTTCTATGATAGGGCAATCAGAGACCCGACTAGATCATTTTATATTTTGGTTAATATAAGAATTCAGCGAAATTCTATCACATTTGTTCAATTTACGTCGCTCCTAATTCAGATAGCTTATTGGGCTAAGCGGCATCGCAAAGCGCATGGAATGACGAGTGAAATGCACTATTAAACTTCTAGGGTACGGCGAACAAAGATCCGATTAGATCATTTTACATTAAGGTTAATATAAGAATTCAGCGAAACTCTATCACATTTGTTCAATTTACGTCGCTCATATTTCAGATAGCATATTGGGCTACGCGGCATCTGAAAGCGCACGAAATGGCGAGTAAAATGCCCTATTAAACTTCTAGGGTAGGGCAAACAGAGACCGGATAAGATCATTTTATATTATGGTTAATTTAAGAATTCAGCGAAACTCTATCATATTTGTTCAATTTACGTCGCACCTATTTCAGATAGCGTATTGGGCTAAGCGGCATCTCAATGCGCATGAAATGGCGAGTAAAATGCACTATTAAACTTCTAGGATGAGGCAAACAGAGACCCGATTAGATCATTTTATATTACGGTTAATATAAGAATTCAGCGTAATACTATCACATTTGTTCAACTTACGTCGCTCCTATTTCAGATAGCGTACTGGGCTAGGCGGCATCTTAAAGCGCGTGAAATGGCGAGTAAAATGCACTATTAAACTTCTCTGATAGGGCTATCAGAGACCCGATTAGATCATTTTATATTTTGGTTAATATAAGAATTCAGCGAAATTCTATCACATTTGTTCAACTTACGTCGCTCCTATTTCAGATAGCGTATTGGGCTAAGCGGCATCTCAAAGCGCATGAAATGACGAGTGAAATGCAGTATTAATCTTCAAGGGTAGGGCGAACAGAGACCCGATTAGAACATTTTACATTAAGGTTAATATAAGAATTCAGCGAAATTCTCTCACATTTGTTCAATTTACGTCTCTCCTATTTCAGATAGCTTATTGGGCAAAGCGGCATCTCAAAGCGCAAGAAATGGCGAGTAAAATGCACTATTAAACTTCTAGGGTAGGGCGAACAGAGACCCGATTAGATCATTTTGTGTTATGGTTAATTTAAGAATTCAGCGAAATTCTATCACATTTGTTCAATTTACGTTGCTCCAATTTCAGATAGCGTACTGGGCTAGGCGGCATCTTAAAGCGTGTGGAAAGGCGAGCTAAATGCACTATTAAACTTCTATGATAGGGCAATCAGAGACCCGACTAGATCATTTTACATTCTGGTTAATAAAATAATTCAGCGAAATTCTATCACATTTGTTCAACTTTCGGTGCTCCTATTTCAGATAGCGTATTGGGTTAAGCGGCATCTCAAAGCGCATGAAATGGCGAGTAAAATGCACTATTAAACTTCTAGGGTAGGGCAATCAGAGACCCGATTAGATCATTTTATATTATGGTTAATTTAAGAATTCAACAAAATTCTATCACATTGTTCAGTTTACGTCGCTCCTATTTCGGATAGCGTACTGGGCTGGGCGGCATCCTAAAGCGCGTGGAGTGGCGAGTAAAATGCACTATTAATCTTCTATGATAGGGCAATCAGAGACCCGATTAGATCATTTTATATTTTGGTTAATATAAGAATTCAGTGAAATTCTATCACATTTGTTCAATTTACGTTGCTCCTATTTCAGATAGCGTATTGGGCTAAGCGGCATCTCAAAGCGCATGAAATGGCGAGTAAAATGCACTGCTAAACTTGTAGGGTAGGGCAAACACAGACCCGATTAGATCATTTTATATTATAGTTAATTTAAGATGTCAGCAAAATTCTGTCACATTTGTTCAATTTACGTCGCTCCAATTTCAGATAGCGTACTGGGTTAGGCGGCATCTTAAAGCGCGTGGAATGGCGATCAAAATGCACTATTAAACTTCTATGGTATGGCAATGAGACCCGACTAGATAATTTTATATTTTGGTTAATATAAGAATTCAGCTAAATTCTATCACAATTGTTCAATTTACGTCGCTCCTATTTCAGATAGCGTATTGGGCTAAGCGGCATCTCAAAGCGCATGAAATGACGAGTGAAAGGCACTCTTAAACTTCTAGGGTAGGGTGAACAGAGAACCGATTAGATCATTTTATATTACGGTTAATATAAGAATTCAGCGTAATTCTATCACATTTGTTCAACTTACGTCGCTCCTACTTCAGATAGCGTACTGGGCTCGGCGGCATCTTAAAGCGCAAGAAATGGCGAGTAAAATGCACTATTAAACTTCTAGGGTACGGCAAACAGAGACCCGATTAGATCATTTTATATATTGTTTAATATAAGATTTCAGGGAAATTCTATCACATTTGTTTAATTTACGTCGCTCCTATTTCAGATAGCGTATTGGGCGAAGCGGCATCTCAAAGCGCATGAAATGGCGACTAAAATGCACTATTAAACTTCTAGGGTAGGGCAAGCAGAGACCCGATTAGATCATTTTATATTATGGTTAATTTAAGAATTCAGCAAAATTCTATCACATTCGTTCAATTTAGGTCGCTCCTATTTCAGATAGCGTTCTGGGCTAGGCGGCATCTTAAAGCGCGTGGAATGGCGAGTAAAATGCACTGCCAAGCTTCTATGATAGGGCAATCAGAGACCCGATTAGATCATTTTATATTTTGTTTAATATAAGACTTCAGGGAAATTCTATCACATTTGTTCAATTTACGTCGCTCCTATTTCAGATAGCGTGTTGGGCTAAGCGGCATCTGAAAGCGCATGATATGGCGAGTAAAATGCAATACTAAACTTCTAGGATAAGGCAAACAGAGACCCGGTTAGATCATTTTATATTTTGGTTAATATAAGTATTCAGCGAAATTCTATCACATTTGTTCAATTTACATCGCTCCTATTTCAGATATCGTATTGGGCTAAGCGGCAACTCAAAGCGCATGAAATGACGAGTGAAATGCAGTATTCAACTTCTAGGGTAGGGAGAACAGAGACCCGATTAGATCATTTTACATTAAGGTTAATATAAGAATTCAGGGAAATTCTATCACATTTGTTCAATTTACGTCGCTCCTATTTCATATAGCGTATTGGGCTAAGCGGCATCTCAAAGCGCATGAAATTGCGAGTGAAATGCACTATTAAACTTCTAGGGTAGGACAAACAGAGACCCGATTAGATCATTTTACATTATGGTTAATAAAAGAATTCAGCGAAATTCTATCACATTTGTTCAATTTACGTCGCTCCTATTCGAGATAGCGTATTGGGCTAAGCGGCATCTCAAAGCGCATGAAATGGCGAGTAAAATGCACTATTAAACTTCTAGGGTAGGGCAAACAGAGACCCGATTAGATCATTTTGTGTTGTGGTTAATTTAAGAATTCAGCGAAACTCTATCACATTTGTTCAATTTACGTCGCTCCAATTTCAGATAGCGTACTGGGCTATGCGGCATCTTAAAGCGTGTGGAAAGGCGAGCTAAATGCACTATTAAACTTCTATTATAGAGCAATCAGAGACCCGACTAGATCATTTTATATTTTGGTTAATATAAGAATTCAGCGAAATTCTATCACATTTGTTCAATTTACGTCGCTCCTATTTCAGATAGCTTATTGGGCTAAGCGGCATCTCAAAGCGCATGAAATGACGAGTGAAATGCACTATTAAACTTCTAGGGTAGGGCAAACAGAGACCCGATTAGATCATTTTATATTATGGTTAATTTAAGAATTCAGCCAAATTCTATCACATTTGTTCAATTTACGTCGCTCCCATTTCAGATAGCGTACTGGGCTAGGCGGAATCTTAAATCGCGTGGATTGGCGAGTAAAATGCACTATTAAACTTCTATGATAGGGCAATCAGAGACCCGATTAGATCATTTTATATTTTGGTTAATATAAGAATTCAGCGAAATTCTATCACAATTGTTCTATTTACGTCGCTCCTATTTCAGATAGCGTATTGGGCTAAGCGGCATCTCAAAGCATATGAAATGGCGAGTGAAATGCACTATTACACTTCTAGGGTAGGGCGAACAGAGACCCGATTAGATCATTTTACATTAAGGTTAATATAAGTATTCAGGGAAATTCTATCACATTTGTTCAATTTACGTCGCTCCTATTTCAGATAGCGTATTGGGCTAAGCGGCATCTCAAAGCGCATGAAATGGCGAGTAAAATGCACTGTTAAACTTCTAGGGTAGGGCAAACAGAGACCCGATTAGATCATTTTATATTAAGGTTAATTTAAGAATTCAGCCAAATTCTATCACATTTGTTCAATTTACGTCGCTCCTATTGCAGAAAGCGTATTGGGCTAAGCGGCATCTCAAAGCGCATGAAATGACGAGTGAAATGCGCTTGTAATCTTCTAGGGTAGGGCGAACAGAGACCCGATTTCATCATTTAATATTACGGTTAATATAAGAATTCAGCGTAATTCTATCACATTTGTTCAACATACGTCGCTCCTATTTCAGATAGTGTACTGGGCTAGGCGGCATCTTAAAGCACGTGGAAGGTCGAGTAAAATGCACTACTAAACTTCTATGATAGGGCAATCAGAGTCCCGTTTAGATCATTTTATATTTTGTTTAATATAAGATTTCAGGGAAATTCTATCACATTTGTTCAATTTACGTCGCTCCTATTTCAGATAGCGTATTGGGCTAAGCGGCATCTCAAAACGCATGAAATGGGGAGTAAAATGCACTATTAAACTTCTAGGGTAGTGCAAACAGAGACCCGATAAGATGATTTTATATTATGGTTAACTTAAGAATTCAGCGAAACTGTATCATATTTGTTCAATTTACGTCGCTCCTATTTCAGATAGCGTACTGAGCTAAGCGGCATCTCAATGCGCATGAAATGGCGAGTAAAATGCACTATTAAACTTCTAGGGTAGGGCAAACAGAGACCCGGTTAGATCATTTTATATTTTGGTTAATATAAGAATTCAGGGAAATTCTATCACATTTGTTCAATTTACGTCGCTCCTATTTCAGATAGCGTATTGGGCTAAGCGGCATCTCAAAGCGCATGAAATGTCGAGTAAAATGCACTGCTAAACTTGTAGGGTAGGGCAAACAGAGACCCGATTAGATGATTTTATATCATGGTTAATTTAAGATGTCAGCAAAATTCTGTCACATTTTTCAATTTACGTCGCTCCAATTTCAGATAGCATACTGGGCTAGGAGGCATCTTAAAGCGCGTGGAATGGCGATCAAAATGCACTATTAGACTTCTATGGTAGGGCGAACAGAGACCCGACTAGATCATTTTACATTAAGGTTAATATAAGAATTCAGGGAAATTCTATCACATTTGTTCAATTTACGTCGCTCCCATTCCAGATAGCGTATTGGGCTATGCGGCATCTCGAAGCGCATGAAATGGCGAGTATAATGCACTATTAAACTTCTAGGGTAAGGCAAACAGAGACCCGATTAGAACATTTTATATTACGGTTAATATAAGAATGCAGCGTAATGCTATCACATTTGTTCAAGTTACGTCGCTCATATTTCAGATAGCGTACTGGACTAGGCGGCATCTTAAAGCGCGTGGAATGGCGAGTAAATTGCACTACTAAACTTCTATGATAGGGCAATCAGAGACCCGATGAGATCATTTTATATTTTGTTTAATATAAGATTTCAGGGAAATTCTATCGCATCTGTTCAATTTACGTCGCTCCTATTTCAGATAGCGTATTGGGCTAAGCGGCATCTCAAAGCGCATGAAATGGAGAATAAAATGCACTACTAAACTTCTAGGTTAGGGAGAACAGAGACCCGATTAGATCATTTTACATTATGGTTCATAAAAGAATTCAGCGAAACTCTATCACATTTTTTCAACTTACGTCGTTCCTATTTCAGATAGCGTATTGGGCTATGCGGCATCTCAAAGCACATGAAATGGCGAGTAAAATGCTCTTTTAAACTTCTAGGGTAGGTCAAACAGAGACCCGATTAGATCATTTTATATTATGGTTAATTTAAGAATTCAGTGAAATTCTATCACACTTGTTCAATTTACGTCGCTCCTATTTCAGATAGCGTATTGGGCTAAGCGGCATGTCAAAGCGCATGAAATGGCGAGTAAAATGCCCTATTAAACTTCTGGGATAAGGCAAACAGAGACCTGATTATATCATTTTATATTACGGTAAATATAAGAATTCGGCGTAATTCTATCACATTTGTTCAATTTACGTCGCTGCTATTCCAGATAGCTTATTGTGCTTAGCGGCATCTCAAAGCGCATGAAATGACGAGTGAAATGCACTATTAAACTTCTAGGGTAGGGCAAACAGAGACCCGATTAGATCATTTTATATTATGGTTAATTTAAGAATTCAGCGAAATTCTATCACAATTGTTCAATTTACGTCGCTCCTATTTCAGATAGCGTATTGGGCTAAGCGGCATCTGAAGGCGCATGAAATGGCGAGTAAAATGCACTATTAAACTTCTAGGGTAGGGCAAACAGATACCCGATTAAATCATTTTATATTATGGTTAATTTAAGATGTCAGCAAAATTTTATCACATTTGTTCAATTTACGTCGCTCCTATTTCAGATAGCGTACTGGGCTAGGCGGCATCTCGAAGCGCGTGGAATGGCGAGTAAAGTGCACTACTAAACTTCTATGGTAGGGCGAACAGAGACCCGATTAGATCATTTTATATTATGGTTAATTTAAAAATTCAGCAAAATTCGATCACTCTTGTTCAATTTACGTCGCTCGTATTTCAGATAGCGTACTGGGCTAGGCGGCATCTTAAAGCGCGTGGAATGGCGAGTAAAATGCACTGCTCAACTTCTATGATAGGGCAATCAGAGACCCGATTAGATCATTTTATATTTTGTTTAATATAAGATTTCAGGGAAATTCTATCACATTTGTTTAATTTACGTCGCTCCTATTTCAGATAGCGTATTGGGCGAAGCGGCATCTCAAAGCGCATGAAATGGCGACTAAAATGCACTATTAATCTTCTAGGGTAGGGCAAGCAGAGACCCGATTAGATCATTTTATATTATGGTTAATTTAAGAATTCGGCGAAATTCTATCACATTTGTTCAATTTACGTCGCTCCTATTTCAGACAGCGTATTGGGCTAAGCGGCATCTCAAAGCGCATGAAATGGCGAGTAAAATGCACTATTAAACTTCTAGGATAAGGCAAACAGAGACCCGATTAGATCATTTTATATTACGGTTAATATAAGAATTCAGCGTAATTCTATCAGATTTGTTCAATTTACGTCGCTCCTATTTCAGATAGCGTATTGTGCTAAGCGGCATCTCAAAGCGCATGAAATGGCGAGTGAAATGCACTATTAGAATTCTATGGTAGGGCGAACAGAGACCCGATTAGATCATTTTACATTAAGGTTAATATAAGAATTCAGTGAAATTCTATCACATTTGTTTAATTTACGTCGCTTCTATTTCACATAGCGTATTAGGCTAAGCGGCATCTCAAAGCGCATGAAATGGCGATTAAAATGCACTATTAAAGTTCTAGGGTAGGGCAAACAGAGACCCGATTAGATCATTTTATATTATGGTTAATTTAAGAATTCAGCAAAATTCTATCACATTTGTTCAATTTACGTCGCTCCTATTTCAGATACCGTACTGGGCTCGGCGGCATCTTAAAGCGCGTGGAATGGCGAGTGAAATGCACTATTAGACTTCTATGGTAGGGCGAACAGAGACCCGATTAGATCATTTTACATTAAGGTTAATATAAGAATTCAGGGAAATTCTATCACATTTGTTCAATTTCCGTCGCTCCTATTCCAGATAGCGTATTGGGCTATGCGGCATCTCAAAGCACATGAAATGGCGAGTAAAATGCTCTTTTAAACTTCTAGGGTAGGTCAAACAGAGACCCGATTAGATCATTTTATATTATGGTTAATTTAAGAATTCAGTGAAATTCTATCACACTTGTTCAATTTACGTCGCTCCTATTTCAGATAGCGTATTGGGCTAAGCGGCATGTCAAAGCGCATGAAATGGCGAGTAAAATGCCCTATTAAACTTCTGGGATAAGGCAAACAGAGACCTGATTATATCATTTTATATTACGGTAAATATAAGAATTCAGCGTAATTCTATCATATTTGTTCAATTTACGTCGCTGCTATTCCAGATAGCTTATTGTGCTTAGCGGCATCTCAAAGCGCATGAAATGACGAGTGAAATGCACTATTAAACTTCTAGGGTAGGGCAAACAGAGACCCGATTAGATCATTTTATATTATGGTTAATTTAAGAATTCAGCGAAATTCTATCACAATTGTTCAATTTACGTCGCTCCTATTTCAGATAGCGTATTGGGCTAAGCGGCATCTGAAGGCGCATGAAATGGCGAGTAAAATGCACTATTAAACTTCTAGGGTAGGGCAAACAGATACCCGATTAAATCATTTTATATTATGGTTAATTTAAGATGTCAGCAAAATTTTATCACATTTGTTCAATTTACGTCGCTCCTATTTCAGATAGCGTACTGGGCTAGGCGGCATCTTGAAGCGCGTGGAATGGCGAGTAGAGTGCACTACTAAACTTCTATGGTAGGGCGAACAGAGACCCGATTAGATCATTTTATATTATGGTTAATTTAAAAATTCAGCAAAATTCGATCACTCTTGTTCAATTTACGTCGCTCGTATTTCAGATAGCGTACTGGGCTAGGCGGCATCTTAAAGCGCGTGGAATGGCGAGTAAAATGCACTGCTAAACTTCTATGATAGGGCAATCAGAGACCCGATTAGATCATTTTATATTTTGTTTAATATAAGATTTCAGGGAAATTCTATCACATTTGTTTAATTTACGTCGCTCCTATTTCAGATAGCGTATTGGGCGAAGCGGCATCTCAAAGCGCATGAAATGGCGAGTAAAATGCACAATTAAACTAATAGGGTAGGGCAAACAGAGACCCGATTAGATCATTTTATATTGTGGTTAATTTAAGCATTCAGCAAAATTCTATCACATTTGTTCAATTTACGTCGCTCCTATTCCAGATAGCGTATTGAGCTAAGCGGCATCTCAAAGCGCATGAAATGACGAGTAAAATGCACTATTAAACTTCTAGGGTAGGGCAAGCAGAGACTCGATTAGATCATTTTATATTATGGTTAATTTAAGAATTCAGCAAAATTCTATCACATTTGTTCAATTTACGTAGCTCCTATTTCAGATAGCGTATTGGGCTAAGCGGCATCTCAAAGCGCATGAAATGGCGAGTAAAATGCACTATTAGATTTCTATGGTAGGGCGTACAGAGACCCGATTAGATCATTTTATATTATGGTTAATTTAAGAATTCAGCAAAATTCTATCACATTTGTTCAATTTACGTCGCTCCTATTTCAGATAGCGTATTGGGATAAGCGGCATCTCAAAGCGCATGAAAAGGCGAGTAAAATGCACAATTAAACTAATAGGGTAGGGCAAACAGAGACCCGATTAGACCATTTTATATTGTGGTTAATTTAAGCATTCAGCAAAATTCTATCACATTTGTTCAATTTACGTCGCTCCTATTTCAGATAGCGTATTGGGCTAAGCGGCATCTCAAAGCGCATGAAATGGCGAGTAAAATGCACTATCTAACTTCTAGGACAAGGCAAACAGAGACCCGATTAGATCATTTTATATTACGGTTAATATAAGAATTCGGCGTAATTCTATCACATTTGTTCAATTTACGTCGCTGCTATTCCAGATAGCTTATTGTGCTTAGCGGCATCACAAAGCGCATGAAATGACGAGTGAAATGCACTATTAAACTTCTAGGATAAGGCAAACAGAGACCCGATTAGATCATTTTATATTTTGGTTAATATAAGAATTCAGCGAAATTCTATCACATTTGTGCAATTTACGTCGCTCATATTTCAGATAGCGAACTGGGCTATGCGGCATCTTAAAGCGCGCGGAATGGCGAGTAAAATGCACTATTAAACTTCTATGCTAGGGCAATCAGAGACCCGATTAGATCATTTCATATTTTGGTTAATATAACAATTCAGAGAAATTCTATCACATTTGTTTAATTTACGTCGCTCCTATTTCAGATAGCGTATTGGGCGAAGCGGCATCTCAAAGCGCATGAAATGGCGACTAAAATGCACTATTAAACTTCTAGGGTAGGGCAAGCAGAGACCCGATTAGATCATTTTATATTATGGTTAATTTAAGAATTCGGCGAAATTCTATCACATTTGTTCAATTTACGTCGCTCCTATTTCAGATAGCGTATTGGGCTAAGCGTCATCTCAAAGCGCATGAAATGGCGAGTAAAATGTACTGTCAAACTTCTAGGATAAGGCAAACAGAGACCCGATTAGATCATTTTATATTATGGTTAATTTAAGAATTCAGCAAAATTCTATCACATTTGTTCAATGTACGTCGCTCCTATTTCGGATAGCGTACTGGGCTAGGCGGCACCCTAAAGCGCGTGGAGTGGCGAGTAAAATGCACTATTAATCTTCTATGATAGGGCAATCAGAGACCCGATTAGATCATTTTATATTTTGTTTAATATAAGATTTCAGGGTAATTCTATCACATTTGTTCAATTTACGTCGCTCCTATTACAGATAGCGTATTGGGATAAGCGGCATCTCAAAGCGCATGAAATGGCGAGTAAAATGCACAATTAAACTATTAGGGTAGGGCAAACAGAGACCCGATTAGATCATTTTATATTGTGGTTAATTTAAGCATTCAGCAAAATTCTATCACATTTGTTCAATTTACGTCGCTCCTATTTCAGATAGCGTAGTGGGCTAAGCGGCATCTCAAAGCGCATGAAATGGCGAGTAAAATGCACTATCAAACTTCTAGGATAAGGCAAACAGAGACCCGATTAGATCATTTTATATTACGGTTAATATAAGAATTCGGCGTAATTCTATCACATTTGTTCAATTTACGTCGCTGCTATTCCAAATAGCTTATTGTGCTTAGCGGCATCTCAATGCGCATTAAATGACGAGTGAAATGCACTATTAAACTTCTAGGATAAGGCAAACAGAGACCCGATTAGATCATTTTATATTTTGGTTAATATAAGAATTCAGCGAAATTCTATCACATTTGTTCAATTTACGTCGCTCCTATTTCGGATAGCGTATTGGGCTATGCGGTATCTCAAAGCGCATGAAATGGCGAGTAAAATGCAATACTAAACTTCTAGGATAAGGCAAACAGAGACCCGGTTAGATCATTTTATATTACGGTTAATATAAGAATTCAGCGTAATTCTATCACATTTGTTCAACTTACGTCGCTCCTAATTTAGATAGCGTACTGGGCTAGGCGGCATCTTAAAGCGCGTGGAATGGCGAGTAAAATGCACTGCTAAACTTCTATGATAGGGCAATCAGAGACCCGATTAGATCATTGTATATTTTGTTTAATATAAGATTTCAGGGAAATTCTATCACATTTGTTCAATTTACGTCGCTGCTATTTCAGATAGCGTATTGGGCTAAGCGGCATCTCAAGGCGCATGAAATGGCGAATAAAATGCGCTATTAAACTTCTAGGCTGGGGCGAACAGAGACCCGATTAGATCATTTTACATTATGGTTCTTAAAAGAATTCAGCGAAATTCGATCACATTTGTTCAACGTATGTCGCTCCTATTTCAGATAGCGTATTGGGATAAGCGGCATCGAAAAGCGCATGAAATGGCGAGTAAAATGCACAATTAAACTACTAGGGTAGGGCAAACAGAGACCCGATTAGATCATTTTATATTGTGGTTAATTTGAGAATTCAGCAAAATTCTATCACATTTGTTCAACTTACGTCGCTCCTATTTCAGGTAGCGCACTGGGCTAGGCGGCATCTTAAAGCGCGTGGAATGGCGAGTAAAATGCACTATTAAACTTCTAGGATAAGGCAAAGAGAGACCCGATTAGATCATTTTATATTACGGTTAATATAAGAATTCGGCGTAATTCTATCACATTTGTTCAATTTACGTCGCTGCTATTCCAGATAGCTTATTGTGCTTAGCGGCATCTCAAAGCGCATGAAATGACGAGTGAAATGCACTATTAAACTTCTAGGGTAGGGCAAACAGTGACCCGATTAGATCATTTTATATTGTGGTTAATTTAAGCATTCAGCAAAATTCTATCACATTTGTTCAATTTACGTCGCTCCTATTTCAGATAGCGTATTGAGCTAAGCGGCATCTCAAAGCGCATGAAATGGCGAGTAAAATGCACTATCAAACTTCTAGGATAAGGCAAACAGAGACCCGATTAGATCATTTTATATTATGGTTAATTTAAGAATTGAGCGAAATTCTATCACATTCGTTCAATTTACGTCGCTCCTATATCAGATAGCGTATTGGGCAAAGCGGCATCTCAAAGCGCATGAAATGACGAGTAAAATGCACTATTAAACTTCTAGGGTAGGGCAAGCAGAGACTCGATTAGATCATTTTATATTATGGTTAATTTAAGAATTCAACAAAATTCTATCACATTCGTTCAATTTAGGTCGCTCCTATTTCAGATAGCGTATTGGGCTAAGCGGCATCTCAAAGCGCATGAAATGGCGAGTAAAATGCACTGTTAAACTTCTATGCTAGGGCAATCAGAGACCCGATTAGATCATTTCATATTTTGGTTAATATAACAATTCAGAGAAATTCTATCACATTTGTTTAATTTACGTCGCTCCTATTTCAGATAGCGTATTGGGCGAAGCGGCATCTCAAAGCGCATGAAATGGCGACTAAAATGCACTATTAAACTTCTAGGGTAGGGCAAGCAGAGACCCGATTAGATCATTTTATATTATGGTTAATTTAAGAATTCGGCGAAATTCTATCACATTTGCTTAATTTACGTCGCTCCTATTTCAGATAGCGTATTGGGCGAAGCGGCATCTCAAAGCGCATGAAATGGCGACTAAAATGCACTATTAAACTTCTAGGCTAGGGCGAACAGAGACCAGATTAGATCATTTTACATTCTGGTTAATAAAATAATTCAGCGAAATTCTATCACCTTTGTTCAACTTTCGTCGCTCCTATTTCAGATAGCGTATTGGGCTAAGCGGCATCTCAAAGCGCATGAAATGGCGAGTAAAATGCACTATTAAACTTCTAGGGTAGGGCAAACAGAGACCCGATTAGATCATTTTATATTATGGTTAATTTAAGAATTCAGCAAAATTCTATCACATTTGTTCAATGTACGTCGCTCCTATTTCGGATAGCGTACTGGGCTAGGCGGCACCCTAAAGCGCGTGGAGTGGCGAGTAAAATGCACTATTAATCTTCTATGATAGGGCAATCAGAGACCCGATTAGATCATTTTATATTTTGGTTAATATAAGAATTCAGCGAAATTCTATCACATTTGTTCAATTTACGTCGCTCCTATTTCAAATAACGTATTGGGCTCAGCGGCCTCTCAAAGCGCATGAAATGGCGAGCAAAATGCATTATTAAACTTCTATCCTAGGGCAATCAGAGACCCGATTAGATCATTTTATATTAAGGTTACTTAAAGAATTCAGCGAAATTCTATCACATTTGTTCAATTTACGTCGCTCCTATTTCAAATAGCTTATTGGGCGAAGCGGCATCTCAAAGCGCATGAAATGACGAGTGAAATGCACTATTAAACTTCTAGGATAAGGCAAACAGAGACCCGATTAGATCATTTTATATTTTGGTTAATATAAGAATTCAGCGAAATTCTATCACATTTGTTCAACTTACGTCGCTCCTAATTTAGATAGCGTACTGGGCTAGGCGGCATCTTAAAGCGCGTGGAATGGCGAGTAAAATGCACTGCTAAACTTCTATGATAGGGCAATCAGAGACCCGATTAGATCATTGTATATTTTGTTTAATATAAGATTTCAGGGAAATTCTATCACATTTGTTCAATTTACGTCGCTCCTATTTCAGATAGCGTATTGGGCTAAGCGGCATCTCAAGGCGCATGAAATGGCGAATAAAATGCGCTATTAAACTTCTAGGCTGGGGCGAACAGAGACCCGATTAGATCATTTTACATTATGGTTCTTAAAAGAATTCAGCGAAATTCTATCACATTTGTTCAACGTACGTCGCTCCTATTTCAGATAGCGTATTGGGATAAGCGGCATCGAAAAGCGCATGAAATGGCGAGTAAAATGCACAATTAAACTACTAGGGTAGGGCAAACAGAGACCCGATTAGATCATTTTATATTGTGGTTAATTTAAGAATTCAGCAAAATTCTATCACATTTGTTCAACTTACGTCGCTCCTATTTCAGGTAGCGCACTGGGCTAGGCGGCATCTTAAAGCGCGTGGAATGGCAAGTAAAATGCACTATTAAACTTCTAGGATAAGGCAAAGAGAGACCCGATTAGATCATTTTATATTTTGGTTAATATAAGAATTCAGCGAAATTCTATCACATTTGTTCAATTTACGTCGCTCCTATTTCAGATAGCTTATTGGGCAAAGCGGCATCTCAAAGCGCAAGAAATCGCGAGTAAAATGCACTATTAAACTTCTAGGGTAGGGCAAACAGAGACCCGATTAGATCATTTTATGTTATGGTTAATTTAAGAATTGAGCGAAATTCTATCACATTTGTTCAACTTACGTCGCTCCTAATTTAGATAGCGTACTGGGCTAGGCGGCATCTTAAAGCGCGTGGAATGGCGAGTAAAATGCACTGCTAAACTTCTATGATAGGGCAATCAGAGGCCCGATTAGATCATTTTATATTTTGTTTAATATAAGATTTCAGGGAAATTCTATCACATTTGTTTAATTTACGTCGCTCCTATTTCAGATAGCGTATTGGGCGAAGCGGCATCTCAAAGCGCATGAAATGGCGACTAAAATGCGCAATTAAACTTCTAGGGTGGGGCAAGCAGAGACCCGATTAGATCATTTTATATTATGGTTAATTTAAGAATTCAGCAAAATTCTATCACATTCGTTCAATTTAGGTCGGTCCTATTTCAGATAGCGTACTGGGATAGGCGGCATCCTAAAGCGCGTGGAATGCCGAGTAAAATCCACTATTAAACTTCTAGGCTAGGGCGAACAGAGACCAGATTAGATCATTTGACATTCTGGTTAATAAAATAATTCAGCGAAATTCTATCACCTTTGTTCAACTTTCGTCGCTCCTATTTCAGATAGCGTATTGGGCTAAGCGGCATCTCAAAGCGCATGAAATGGCGAGTAAAATGCACTATTAAACTTCTAGGGTAGGGCAAACAGAGATCCGATTAGATCATTTTATATTATGGTTAATTTAAGAATTCAGCAAAATTCTATCACATTTGTTCAATGTACGTCGCTCCTATTTCGGATAGCGTACTGGGCTAGGCGGCACCCTAAAGCGCGTGGAGTGGCGAGTAAAATGCACTATTAATCTTCTATGATAGGGCAATCAGAGACCCGATTAGATCATTTTATATTTTGGTTAATATAAGAATTCAGCGAAATTCTATCACATTTGTTCAACGTTCGTCGCTCCTATTTCAGATAGCGTATTGGGATAAGCGGCATCGAAAAGCGCATGAAATGGCGAGTAAAATGCACAATTAAACTACTAGGGTAGGGCAAACAGAAACCCGATTAGATCATTTTATAGTGTGGTTAATTTAAGAATTCAGCAAAATTCTATCACATTTGTTCAATTTACGTCGCTCCTATTTCAGATAGCGTATTGGGCTAAGCGGCATCTCAAAGCGCATGAAATGGCCAGTAAAATGCACTATCAAACTTCTAGGATAAGGCAAACAGAGACCCGATTAGATCATTTTATATTACGGATAATGTAAGAATTCAGCGTAATTCTATCACATTTGTTCAACTTACGTCGCTCCTATTTCAGGTAGCGCACTGGGCTAGGCGGCATCTTAAATCGCGTGGAATGGCGAGTAAAATGCACTATTAAACTTCTAGGATAAGGCAAACAGAGACCCAATTAGATTATTTTATATTACGGTTAATATAAGAATTCAGCGAAATTCTATCACATTTGTTCAATTTACGTCGCTCCTATTTCAGATAGCGTACTGGGCTAGGCGGCATCTTAAAGCGTGTTGAAAGGCGAGTAATATGCACTACCAAAGTTCTATGATAGGGCAATCAGAGACCCGACTAGATCATTTTATATTTTGGTTAATATAAGAATTCAGCGAAATTCTATCACATTTGTTCAATTTACGTCGCTCCTATTTCAGATAGCTTATTGGGCTAAGCGGCATCTCAAAGCGCATGAAATGGCGAATAAAATGCACTATTAAACTTCTAGGCTAGGGCGAACAGTGACCCGAGCAGATCATTTTACATTATGGTTAATAAAAGAATTCAGCGTAATTCTATCACATTTGTTCAACTTACGTCGCCCCTATTTCAAATAGCTTATTGGGCGAAGCGGCATCTCAAAGCGCCTGAAATGACGAGTGAAATGCACTATTAAACTTCTAGGATAAGGCAAACAGAGACCCGATTAGATCATTTTATATTTTGGTTAATATAAGAATTCAGCGAAATTCTATCACATTTGTTCAACTTACGTCGCTCCTAATTT
The DNA here is from genome assembly GCA_916610135.2 of Macropis europaea. Classification (NCBI taxonomy): domain Eukaryota; kingdom Metazoa; phylum Arthropoda; class Insecta; order Hymenoptera; family Melittidae; genus Macropis; species Macropis europaea. The sequence continues at coordinate 130,542 of CAKAJE020000846.1, forward strand.
AGATAGCGTACTGGGCTAGGCGGCATCTTAAAGCGCGTGGAATGGCGAGTAAAATGCACTGCTAGACTTCTATGATAGGGCAATCAGAGACCCGATTAGATCATTTTATATTTTGTTTAATATAAGATTTCAGGGAAATTCAATCACATTTGTTCAATTTAGGTCGCTCCTATTTCAGATACCGTACTGGGCTAGGCGGCATCTTAAAGCGCGTGGAATGCCGAGCAAAATCCACTATTAAACTTCTAGGCTAGGGCGAACAGAGACCAGATTAGATCATTTTACATTCTGGTTAATAAAATAATTCAGCGAAATTCTATCACCTTTGTTCAACTTTCGTCGCTCCTATTTCAGATAGCGTATTGGGCTAAGCGGCATCTCAAAGCGCATGAAATGGCGAGTAAAATGCACTATTAAACTTCTAGGGTAGGGCAAACAGAGACCCGATTAGATCATTTTATATTATGGTTAATATAAGAATTCAGCAAAATTCTATCACATTTGTTCGATGTACGTCGCTCCTATTTCGGATAGCGTACTGGGCTAGGCGGCACCCTAAAGCGCGTGGAGTGGCGAGTAAAATGCACTATTAATCTTCTATGATAGGGCAATCGGAGACCCGATTAGATCATTTTATATTTTGGTTAATATAAGAATTCAGCGAAATTCTATCACATTTGTTCAATTTACGTCGCTCATATTTCAGATAGCGTATTGGGCTAAGCGGCATCTCAAAGCGCATGAAATGGCGAGCAAAATGCACTATTAAACTTCTAGGGTAGGGCAATCAGTGACCCGATTAGATCATTTTATATTATAGTTAATTTAAGAATTCAGCGAAATTCTATCACATTTGCTCAATTTACGTCGCTCCTATTTCGGATAGCGTATTGGGCTATGCGGTATCTCAAAGCGCATGAAATGGCGAGTAAAATGCAATACTAAACTTCTAGGATAAGGCAAACAGAGACCCGGTTAGATCATTTTATATTACGGTTAATATAAGAATTCAGCGTAATTCTATCACATTTGTTCAACTTACGTCGCTCCTAATTTAGATAGCGTACTGGGCTGGGCGGCATCTTAAAGCGCGTGGAATGGCGAGTAAAATGCACTGCTAAACTTCTATGATAGGGCAATCAGAGACCCGATTAGATCATTGTATATTTTGTTTAATATAAGATTTCAGGGAAATTCTATCACATTTGTTCAATTTACGTCGCTCCTATTACAGATAGCGTATTGGGCTAAGCGGCATCTCAAGGCGCATGAAATGGCGAATAAAATGCGCTATTAAACTTCTAGGCTGGGGCGAACAGAGACCCGATTAGATCATTTTACATTATGGTTCTTAAAAGAATTCAGCGAAATTCTATCACATTTGTTCAACGTACGTCGCTCCTATTTCAGATAGCGTATTGGGATAAGCGGCATCGAAAAGCTCATGAAATGGCGAGTAAAATGCACAATTAAACTACTAGGGTAGGGCAAACAGAGACCCGATTAGATCATTTTATATTGTGGTTAATTTAAGAATTCAGCAAAATTCTATCACATTTGTTCAACTTACGTCGCTCCTATTTCAGGTAGCGCACTGGGCTAGGCGGCATCTTAAAGCGCGTGGAATGGCGAGTAAAATGCACTGCTAAACTTCTATGATAGGGCAATCAGAGACCCGATTAGATCATTTTATATTTTGTTTAATATAAGATTTCAGGGAAATTCTATCGCATTTGTTCAATTTACGTCGCTCCTATTTCACATAGCGTATTGGGCTAAGCGGCATGTCAAAGCGCATGAAATGGAGAATAAAATGCGCTATTAAACTTCTAGGCTAGGGAGAACAGAGACCCGATTAGATCATTTTACATTATGGTTCATAAAAGAATTCAGCGCAATTCTATCACATTTTTTCAACTTACGTCGCTCCTATTTCAGATAGCGTATTGGACTAAGCGGCAGTTCAAAGCGCATGAAATGGCGAGTAAAATGCAATATTAAGCTTCTAAGGTAGGGCAAACAGAGACCCGATTAGATCATTTTATATTATGGTTAATTTAAGAATTCAGCCAAATTCTATCACATTTGTTCAATTTACGTCGCTCCTATTTCAGATAGCGTATTGGGATAAGCGGCATCTCAAAGCGCATGAAATGGCGAGTAAAATGCACAATTAAACTACTAGGGTAGGGCAAACAGAGACCCGATTAGATCATTTTATATTGTGGTTAATTTAAGCATTCAGCAAAATTCTATCACATTTGTTCAATTTACGTCGCTGCTATTCCAGATAGCTTATTGTGCTTAGCGGCATCTCAAAGCGCATGAAATGACGAGTGAAATGCACTATTAAACTTCTAGGATAAGGCAAACAGAGACCCGATTAGATCATTTTATATTTTGGTTAATATAAGAATTCAGCGAAATTCTATCACATTTGTTCAATTTACGTCGCTCATATTTCAGATAGCCAACTGGGCTATGCGGCACCTTAAAGCGCGCGGAATGGCGAGTAAAATGCACTATTAAACTTCTATGCTAGGGCAATCAGAGACCCGATTAGATCATTTCATATTTTGGTTAATATGAGAATTCAGTGAAATTCTATCACATTTGTTTAATTTACGTCGCTCCTATTTCAGATAGCGTATTGGGCGAAGCGGCATCTCAAAGCGCATGAAATGGCGACTAAAATGCACTATTAAACTTCTAGGGTAGGGCAAGCAGAGCCCCGATTAGATCATTTTATATTATGGTTAATTTAAGAATTCGGCGAAATTCTATCACATTTGTTCAATTTACGTCGCTCCTATTTCAGATAGCGCATTGGGCTAAGCGGCATCTCAAAGCGCATGAAATGGCGAGTAAAATGCACTATTAAACTTCTAGGGTAGGGCAAACAGCGACCCGATTAGATCATTTTATATTATGGTTAATTTAAGAATTCAGCAAAATTCTATCACATTTGTTCAATGTACGTCGCTCCTATTTCGGATAGCGTACTGGGCTAGGCGGCACCCTAAAGCGCGTGGAGTGGCGAGTAAAATGCACTATTAATCTTCTATGATAGGGCAATCAGAGACCCGATTAGATCATTTTATATTTTGGTTAATATAAGAATTCAGCGAAATTCTATCACAGTTGTTCTATTTACGTCGCTCGTATTTCAGATAGCTTATTGTGCTTGGCGGCATCTCAAAGCGCATGAAATGACGAGTGAAATGCACTATTAAACTTCTAGGGTAGGGCAAACAGAGACCCGATTAGATCATTTTATATTTTGGTTAATATAAGAATTCAGCGAAATTCTATCACATTTGTTCAATTTACGTCGCTCATATTTCAGATAGCGTATTGCACTAAGCGGCATATCAAAGCGCATGAAATGGCGAGTAAAATGCAATATTAAACTTCTAGAGTAGGGCCAACAGAGACCCGATTAAATCATTTTATATTATAGTTAATTTAAGAATTCAGCGAAATTCTATCACATTTGTTCAATTTACGTCGCTCCTATTTCAGATAGCGTATTGGGCAAAGCGGCATCTCAAAGCGCATGAAATGGCGAGTAAAGTGCAATACTAAACTTCTAGGATTAGGCAAACAGAGACCCGATTAGATCATTTTATATTTTGGTTAATATAAGAATTCAGCGAAATTCTATCACATTTGTTCAATTTACGTCGCTCATATTTCAGATAGCGTATTGGGCTAAGCGGCATCTCAAAGCGCATGAAATGGCGAGCAAAATGCACTATTAAACTTCTAGGGTAGGGCAATCAGTGACCCGATTAGATCATTTTATATTATAGTTAATTTAAGAATTCAGCGAAATTCTATCACATTTATTCAATTTACGTCGCTCCTATTTCAAATAGCGTATTGGGCTAAGCGGCATCTCAAAGCGCATGAAATGGCGAGTAAAATGCAATACTAAACTTCCAGGATAAGGCAAACAGAGACCCGATTAGATCATTTTATATTATAGTTAATTTAAGAATTCAGCGAAATTCTATCACATTTGTTCAATTTACGTCGCTCCTATTTCGGATAGCGTATTGGGCTAAGCGGTATCTCAAAGCGCATGAAATGGCGAGTAAAATGCAATACTAAACTTCTAGGATAAGGCAAACAGAGACCCGATTAAATCATTTTATATTACGGTTAATATAAGAATTCAGCGTAATTCTATCACATTTGTTCAACGTACGTCGCTCCTATTTCAGATAGCGTATTGGGATAAGCGGCATCGAAAAGCGCATGAAATGGCGAGTAAAATGCACAATTAAACTACTAGGGTAGGGCAAACAGAGACCCGATTAGATCATTTTATATTGTGGTTAATTTAAGAATTCAGCGAGATTCTATCACACTTGTTCAATTTACGTCGCTTCTACTTCAGACAGCGTACTGGGCTAGGCGGCATCTTAAAGCGCGTGGAATGGCGAGTAAAATGAACTATTAACCTTCTATGATAGGGCAATCAGAGACCAGATTAGATCAATTTATACTTTGGTTAATATAAGAGCTCAGCGAAATTCTATCACATTTGTTCAATTTACGTCGCTCCTATTTCAGATAGCGTATTGGGCTAGGCGGCATCTCAAAGCGCATGAAATGACGAATGAAATGCACTATTAAACTTCTAGGGTAGGGCGAACAGAGTCCCGATTAGATCATTTTACATTAAGGTTAATATAAGTATTCAGCGAGATTCTATCACATTTGTTCAATTTGCGTCGCTCCTATTTCAGACAGCGTACTGGGCTAGGCGGCATCTTAAGGCGCGTGGAATGGCGAGTAAAATGCACTATAAAACTTCTATGGTAGGGAAACCAGAGACCCGATTAGATCATTTTATATTAAGGTTACTTTATGAATTCAGCGAAATTCTATCACATTTGTTCAATTTACGTCGCTCCTATTTCAAATAGCTTATTGGGCGAAGCGGCGTCTCAAAGCGCATCAAATGACGAGTGAAATGCACTATTAAACTTCTAGGGTAGGGCAAACAGAGACCCGATTAGATCATTTGATATTATGGTTAATTTAAGAATTCAGCGAAATTCTATCACATTTGTTCAATTTACGTCGGTCCTATTTCAGATAGCGTATTGGGATAAGCGGCATCTCAAAGCGCATGAAATGGCGAGTAAAATGCACTATTAAACTTCTAGGGTAGGGCGAACAGAGACCCGATTAGATCATTTTACATTAAGGTTAATATAAGTATTCAGCGAGATTCTATCACATTTGTTCAATTTACGTCGCTCCTATTTCAGACAGCGTACTGGGCTAGGCGGCATCTTAAAGCGTGTGGAATGGCGAGTAAAATGCACTATTAACCTTCTATGATAGGGCAATCAGAGACCAGACTAGATCATTTTATACCTTGGTTAATATAAGAATTCAGCGAAATTCTATCACATTTGTTAAATTTACGTCGCTCCAATTTCAGATAGCCTATTGGGCTAAGCGGCATATCAAAGCGCATGAAATGGCGTGTAAAATGCACGATTAAACTTCTAGGGTAGGGCAAACAGAGACTCGATTAGATCATTTTATATTTTGTTTAATATAAGAATTCAGCGAAATTCTATCACATTTGTTCAATTTACGTCGCTCCTATTTCAGACAGCTTATTGGGCTTAGCAGCATCTCAAAGCGCATCAAATGGCGAACAAAATGCACTATTAATCTTCTAGGCTAGGGCGAACAGAGACCAGATTAGATCATTTTATATTTTGGTTAATATAAGAATTCTGCGAAATTCTATCACATTTGTTCAACTTACGTCGCTCCTATTTCAGATAGCGTACTGGGCTAGGCGGCATCTTAAAGCGCGTGGAATGGCGAGCAAAATGCACTATTAAACTTCTATCCTAGGGCAATCAGAGACCCGATTAGATCATTTTATATTTTGGTTAATATAAGAATTCAGTGAAATTCTATCACATTTGTTCAATTTACGTCGCTCCTATTTCAGATAGCGTACTGGGCAAAGCGGCATCTCAAAGCGTATGAAATGGCGAATAAAATGCACTATTAAAGTTCTAGGCTAGGGCGAACAGAGACCCGATTCGATCATTTTACATTATGGTTAATAAAAGAATTCAGCGAAACTCTATCACATTTGTTCAACTTACGTCGCTCCTATTTCAGATAGCGTACTGGGCTATGCGCCATCTTAAAGCGCGTGGAATGGCGAGTAAAATGCACTGCTCAACTTTTATGATAGGGCAATCAGAGACCCGATTAGCTCATTTTATATTTTGTTTAATATAAGAATTCAACGAAATTCTATCACATTTGTAACATTTACGTCGCTCCTATTACAGATAGCTTATTGGGCTTAGCGGCGTCTCAAAGCGCATGGAATGACGAGTGAAATGCACTATTAAACTTCTGGGGTAGGGCAAACAGTGACGCGATTAGATCATTTTATATTATGGTTAATTTAAGAATTCAGCAAAATTCTATCACATTTGCTCAATTTACGTCGCTCCTATTTCAGGTAGCGTATTGGGCTAAGCGGTATCTCAAAGGGCATGAAATGCCGAGTAAAATGCAATACTAAACTTCTAGGATAAGGCAAACAGAGACCCGATTAGATTATTTTATATTACGGTTAATATAAGAATTCAGCGTAATTCTATCACATTTGTTCAACTTACGTCGCTGCTAATTTAGATAGCGTACTGGGCTAGGCGGCATCTTAAAGCGCGTGGAATGGCGAGTAAAATGCACTGCTAAACTTCTATGATAGGGCAATCAGAGGCCCGATTAGATCATTGTATATTTTGTTTAATATAAGATTTCAGGGAAATTCTATCACATTTGTTCAATTTACGTCGCTCCTATTTCAGATAGCGTATTGGGCTAAGCGGCATCTCAAGGCGCACGAAATGGCGAATAAAATGCGCTATTAAACTTCTAGGCTAGGGCGAATAGAGAACCGATTAGATCATTTTACATTATGGTTCTTAAAAGAATTCAGCGAAATTCTATCACATTTGTTCAACGTACGTCGCTCCTATTTCAGATAGCGTATTGGGATAAGCGGCATGGAAAAGCGCATGAAATGGCGAGTAAAATGCACAATTAAACTACTAGGGTAGGGCAAACAGAGACCCGATTAGATCATTTTATATTGTGGTTAATTTAAGAATTCAGCAAAATTCTATCACATTTGTTCAATTTACGTCGCTCCTATTTCAGATAGCGTATTGGGCTAAGCGGCATCTCAAAGCGCATGAAATGGCCAGTAAAATGCACTATCAAACTTCTAGGATAAGGCAAACAGAGACCCGATTAGATCATTTTATATTACGGTTAATATAAGAATGCGGCGTAATTCTTTCACATTTGTTCAATTTACGTCCCTCCTATTTCAAATAGCTTATTGGGCGGAGCGGCGTCTCAAAGCGCATGAAATGACGAGTGAAATGCACTATTAGACTTCTAGGGTAGGGCAAACAGAGACCCGATCAGATCATTTGATATTATGGTTAATTTAAGAATTCAGCGAAATTCTATCACATTTGTTCAGTTTACGTCGCTCCTATTTCAGATAGCGTATTGGGATAAGCGGCATCTCAAAGCGCATGAAATGGCCAGTAAAATGCACTATTAAACTTCTAGGGTAGGGCCAACAGAGACCCGATTAAATCATTTTATATTATAGTTAATTTAAGAATTCAGCGAAATTCTATCACATTTGTTCAATTTACGTCGCTCCTATTTCAGATAGCGTATTGGGCTAAGCGGCATCTCAAAGCGCATGAAATGGCGAGTAAAATGCAATACTAAACTTCTAGGATAAGGCAAACAGAGACCCGATTAGATCATTTTATATTTTGGTTAATATAAGAATTCAGCGAAATTCTATCATATTTGTTCAATTTACGTCGCTCATATTTCAGATAGCGTATTGGGCTAAGCGGCATCTCAAAGCGCATGAAATGGCGAGCAAAATGCACTATTAAACTTCTAGGGTAGGGCGAACAGAGTCCCGATTAGATCATTTTACATTAAGGTTAATATAAGTATTCAGCGAGATTCTATCACATTTGTTCAATTTGCGTCGCTCCTATTTCAGACAGCGTACTTGGCTAGGCGGCATCTTAAGGCGCGTGGAATGGCGAGTAAAATGCACTATAAAACTTCTATGGTAGGGAAACCAGAGACCCGATTAGATCATTTTATATTAAGGTTACTTTAAGAATTCAGCGAAATTCTATCACATTTGTTCAATTTACGTCGCTCCTATTTCAAATAGCTTATTGGGCGAAGCGGCGTCTCAAAGCGCATCAAATGACGAGTGAAATGCACTATTAAACTTCTAGGGTAGGGCAAACAGAGACCCGATTAGATCATTTGATATTATGGTTAATTTAAGAATTCAGCGAAATTCTATCACATTTGTTCAATTTACGTCGGTCCTATTTCAGATAGCGTATTGGGATAAGCGGCATCTCAAAGCGCATGAAATGGCGAGTAAAATGCACTATTAAACTTCTAGGGTAGGGCGAACAGAGACCCGATTATATCATTTTACATTAAGGTTAATATAAGTATTCAGCGAGATTCTATCACATTTGTTCAATTTACGTCGCTCCTATTTCAGACAGCGTCCTGGGCTAGGCGGCATCTTAAAGCGTGTGGAATGGCGAGTAAAATGCACTATTAACCTTCTATGCTAGGGCAATCAGAGACCAGACTAGATCATTTTATACCTTGGTTAATATAAGAATTCAGCGAAATTCTATCACATTTGTTAAATTTACGTCGCTCCAATTTCAGATAGCCTATTGGGCTAAGCGGCATATCAAAGCGCATGAAATGGCGTGTGAAATGCACGATTAAACTTCTAGGGTAGGGCAAACAGAGACTCGATTAGATCATTTTATATTTTGTTTAATATAAGAATTCAGCGAAATTCTATCACATTTGTTCAATTTACGTCGCTCCTATTTCAGACAGCTTATTGGGCTTAGCAGCATCTCAAAGCGCATCAAATGGCGAACAAAATGCACTATTAAACTTCTAGGCTAGGGCGAACAGAGACCAGATTAGATCATTTTATATTTTGGTTAATATAAGAATTCTGCGAAATTCTATCACATTTGTTCAACTTACGTCGCTCCTATTTCAGATAGCGTACTGGGCTAGGCGGCATCTTAAAGCGCGTGGAATGGCGAGCAAAATGCACTATTAAACTTCTATCCTAGGGCAATCAGAGACCCGATTAGATCATTTTATATTTTGGTTAATATAAGAATTCAGTGAAATTCTATCACATTTGTTCAATTTACGTCGCTCCTATTTCAGATAGCGTACTGGGCAAAGCGGCATCTCAAAGCGTATGAAATGGCGAATAAAATGCACTATTAAAGTTCTAGGCTAGGGCGAACAGAGACCCGATTCGATCATTTTACATTATGGTTAATAAAAGAATTCAGCGAAACTCTATCACATTTGTTCAACTTACGTCGCTCCTATTTCAGATAGCGTACTGGGCTATGCGCCATCTTAAAGCGCGTGGAATGGCGAGTAAAATGCACTGCTCAACTTTTATGATAGGGCAATCAGAGACCCGATTAGCTCATTTTATATTTTGTTTAATATAAGAATTCAACGAAATTCTATCACATTTGTAACATTTACGTCGCTCCTATTACAGATAGCTTATTGGGCTTAGCGGCATCTCAAAGCGCATGGAATGACGAGTGAAATGCACTATTAAACTTCTGGGGTAGGGCAAACAGTGACGCGATTAGATCATTTTATATTTTGGTTAATATAAGAATTCAGCGTAATTCTATCACATTTGTTCAACTTACGTCGCTGCTAATTTAGATAGCGTACTGGGCTAGGCGGCATCTTAAAGCGCGTGGAATGGCGAGTAAAATGCACTGCTAAACTTCTATGATAGGGCAATCAGAGGCCCGATTAGATCATTTTATATTTTGTTTAATATAAGATTTCAGGGAAATTCTATCACATTTGTTCAATTTACGTCGCTCCTATTTCAGATAGCTTATTGGGCTTACCGGCATCTCAAAGCGCATGAAATGACGAGTGAAATGCACTATTAAACTTCTAGGGTAGGGCAAACAGAGACCCGATTAGGTTATTTTATATTATGGTTAATTTAAGAATTCAGCGAAATTCTATCACATTTGTTCAATTTACGTCGCTCCTATTACAGGTAGCTTATTGGGCTCAGCGGCATCTCAAAGCGCATGAAATGACGAGTGAAATGCACTATTAAACTTCTAGGCTAGGGCGAACAGAGACCCGAGCAGATCATTTTACATTATGGTTAATAAAAGAATTCAGCGAAATTCTATCACATTTGTTCAACTTACGTCGCTGCTAATTTAGATAGCGTACTGGGCTAGGCGGCATCTTAAAGCGCGTGGAATGGCGAGTAAAATGCACTGCTAAACTTCTATGATAGGGCAATCAGAGGCCCGATTAGATCATTTTATATTTTGTTTAATATAAGATTTCAGGGAAATTCTATCACATTTGTTCAATTTACGTCGCTCCTATTACAGGTAGCTTATTGGGCTCAGCGGCATCTCAAAGCGCATGAAATGACGAGTGAAATGCACTATTAAACTTCTAGGCTAGGGCGAACAGAGACCCGAGCAGATCATTTTACATTATGGTTAATAAAAGAATTCAGCGAAATTCTATCACATTTGTTCAACTTACGTCGCTCCTATTTCAGATAGCGTATTGGGCTCAGCGGCATCTCAAAGCGCATGAAATGGGGAGTGAAATGCACCATTAGACTTCTATGGTAGGGCGAACAGAGACACGAGTAGATCATTTTATATTTTGGTTAATATAAGAATTCAGTGAAATTCTATCACATTTGTTCAATTTACGTCGCTCCTATTTCAGATAGCGTATTGGGCTAAGCGGCATCTCAAAGCGCATGAAATGGCGAGTAAAATGCAATACTAAACTTCTAGGATAAGGCAAACAGAGACCCGATAAGATCATTTTATATTTTGGTTAATATAAGAATTCAGCGAAATTCTATCATATTTGTTCAATTTACGTCGCTCATATTTCAGATAGCGTATTGGGCTAAGCGGCATCTCAAAGCGCATGAAATGGCGAGCAAAATGCACTATTAAACTTCTAGGGTAGGGCAATCAGTGACCCGATTAGATCATTTTATATTATAGTTAATTTAAGAATTCAGCGAAATTCTATCACATTTGTTCAATTGACGTCGCTCCTATTTCGGATTGCGTATTGGGCTAAGCGGCATCTCAAAGCGCATGAAATGGCGAGCAAAATGCACTATTAAACTTCTAGGGTAGGGCAATCAGTGACCCGATTAGATCATTTGATATTATGGTTAATTTAAGAATTCAGCGAAATTCTATCACATTTGTTCAATTTACGTCGCTCCTATTTCAGATAGCGCATTGGGCTAAGCGGCATCTCAAAGCGCATGAAATGGCGAGTAAAATGCACTATTAAACTTCTAGGGTAGGGCAAACAGCGACCCGATTAGATCATTTTATATTATGGTTAATTTAAGAATTCAGCAAAATTCTATCACATTTGTTCAATGTACGTCGCTCCTATTTCGGATAGCGTACTGGGCTAGGCGGCACCCTAAAGCGCGTGGAGTGGCGAGTAAAATGCACTATTAATCTTCTATGATAGGGCAATCAGAGACCCGATTAGATCATTTTATATTTTGGTTAATATAAGAATTCAGCGAAATTCTATCACAGTTGTTCTATTTACGTCGCTCGTATTTCAGATAGCTTATTGTGCTTGGCGGCATCTCAAAGCGCATGAAATGACGAGTGAAATGCACTATTAAACTTCTAGGGTAGGGCAAACAGAGACCCGATTAGATCATTTTATATTTTGGTTAATATAAGAATTCAGCGAAATTCTATCACATTTGTTCAATTTACGTCGCTCATATTTCAGATAGCGTATTGCACTAAGCGGCATATCAAAGCGCATGAAATGGCGAGTAAAATGCACTATTAAACTTCTAGAGTAGGGCCAACAGAGACCCGATTAAATCATTTTATATTATAGTTAATTTAAGAATTCAGCGAAATTCTATCACATTTGTTCAATTTACGTCGCTCCTATTTCAGATAGCGTATTGGGCAAAGCGGCATCTCAAAGCGCATGAAATGGCGAGTAAAGTGCAATACTAAACTTCTAGGATTAGGCAAACAGAGACCCGATTAGATCATTTTATATTTTGGTTAATATAAGAATTCAGCGAAATTCTATCACATTTGTTCAATTTACGTCGCTCATATTTCAGATAGCGTATTCGGCTAAGCGGCATCTCAAAGCGCATGAAATGGCGAGCAAAATGCACTATTAAACTTCTAGGGTAGGGCAATCAGTGACCCGATTAGATCATTTTATATTATAGTTAATTTAAGAATTCAGCGAAATTCTATCACATTTATTCAATTTACGTCGCTCCTATTTCAAATAGCGTATTGGGCTAAGCGGCATCTCAAAGCGCATGAAATGGCGAGTAAAATGCAATACTAAACTTCCAGGATAAGGCAAACAGAGACCCGATTAGATCATTTTATATTATAGTTAATTTAAGAATTCAGCGAAATTCTATCACATTTGTTCAATTTACGTCGCTCCTATTTCGGATAGCGTATTGGGCTAAGCGGTATCTCAAAGCGCATGAAATGGCGAGTAAAATGCAATACTAAACTTCTAGGATAAGGCAAACAGAGACCCGATTAGATCATTTTATATTACGGTTAATATAAGAATTCAGCGTAATTCTATCACATTTGTTCAACGTACGTCGCTCCTATTTCAGATAGCGTATTGGGATAAGCGGCATCGAAAAGCGCATGAAATGGCGAGTAAAATGCACAATTAAACTACTAGGGTAGGGCAAACAGAGACCCGATTAGATCATTTTATATTGTGGTTAATTTAAGAATTCAGCAAAATTCTATCACATTTGTTCAATTTACGTCGCTCCTATTTCAGATAGCATATTGGGCTAGGCGGCACCTTGAAGCGCGTGGAATGGCGAGTACAATTCACTATTAAACTTCTAGGATAAGGCAAACAGAGACCCGATTAGATCATTTTATATTTTGGTTAATATAAGAATTCAGCGAAATTCTATCACATTTGTTCAATTTACGTCGCTCATATTTCAGATAGCGTATTGGGCTAAGCGGCATCTCAAAGCGCATGAAATGGCGAGCAAAATGCACTATTAAACTTCTAGGGTAGGGCAGTCAGTGACCCGATTAGATCATTTTATATTATAGTTAATTTAAGAATTCAGCGAAATTCTATCACATTTGTTCAATTTACGTCGCTCCTATTTGAGATAGCATACTGTGCTAGGCGGCATCTTAAGGCGCGTGGAATGGCGAGTAAAATGCACAATGAAACTTCTATGGTAGGGAAACCAGAGACCCGATTAGATCATTTTATATTAAGGTTACTTTAAGAATTCAGCGAAATCCTATCACATTTGTTCAATTTACGTCGCTCCTATTTCAAATAGCTCATTGGGCGAAGCGGCGTCTCAAAGCGCATGAAATGACGAGTGAAATGCACTATTATACTTCTAGGGTAGGGCGAACAGAGACCCGAAGAGATCATTTTACATTAAGGTGAATATAAGAATGTAGCGTAATTCTGTCACATCTGTTCAACTTACGTCGCTCCTATTTCAGATAGCGTATTGGGTTAAGCGTCACCTCAAAGCGCATGAAATGGCGAGTGAAATGCACTATTAAACTTCTAGGGTAGGGCGAACAGAGACCCGATTAGATCATTTTACATTAAGGTTAATATAAGTATTCAGCGAGATTCTATCACACTTGTTCAATTTACGTCGCTTCTACTTCAGACAGCGTACTGGGCTAGGCGGCATCTTAAAGCGCGTGGAATGGCGAGTAAAATGAACTATTAACCTTCTATGATAGGGCAATCAGAGACCAGATTAGATCAATTTATACTTTGGTTA
>CAKAJE020000847.1:0-33310 GCA_916610135.2 Macropis europaea
AAACCGCGTGGAATGGCGAGTAAAATGCACTATTAAACTTCTATGATAGGGCAATCAGAGACCCGATTAGATCATTTTATATTACGGTTAATATAAGAATTCAGCGTAATTCTGTCACACTTGTTCAACTTACGTGGCTCCTATTTCAGATAGCGTACTGGGCTAGGCGGCAACTTAAAGCGCGTGGAATGGCGAGTAAAATGCACTATTAAACTTCTAAGCTAGGGCGAACAGAGACCCGATTAGATCATTTTACATTATGGTTAATAAAAGAATTCAGCGAAATTCTATCACATTTGTTCAATTTACGTCGCTCCTATTTCAGATAGCGTATTGGGCTAAGCGGCATCTCAAAGCGCATGAAATGGCGAATGAAATGCACTATTAAACTTCTAGGGTAGGGCAAACAGAGACCCGGTTAGATAATTTCATATTATAGTTAATTTAAGAATTCAGCGAAATTCTATCACATTTGTTCAATTTACGTCGCTCCTATTTCAGATTGCGTATTGGGCTAAGCGGCATCTCAAAGCGCAAGAAATGGCGAGTAAAATGCACTATTAAACTTCTAGGGTAGGGCAAACAGACACCCAATAAGATCATTTTATATTATGGTTAATTCAAGAATTCAGCGAAACTCTATCACATTTATTCAATTTATGTCGCTCCTATTTCAGATAGCGTATTGGGCTAAGCGGCATCACAAAGCGCATGAAATGGCGAGTGAAATGCACTATTAGACTTCTATGGTAGGGCGAACAGAGGCCCGTTTAGATCATTTTACATTAAGGTTAATATAAGTATTCACGGAAATTCTATCACATTTGTTCAATTTACGTCGCTCCTATTTCAGATAGCGTACTGGGCTAGGTGGCATCTCAAAGCGATTGAAATGGCGACTAAAATGCACTATTAAACTTCTAGGCTAGGGCGAACAGAGACCCGATTAGATCATTTTACATTTTGGTTAATAAAAGAATTCAGCGAAATTCCATCACATTTGATCAATTTACGTCGCTCCTATTTCAGATAGCATATTGGGCTAAGCGGCATCTCAAAGCGCATGAAATGACGAGTGAAATGCACTACTAAAATTCTATGATAGGGCAATCAGAGACCCGATTAGATCATTTTATATTATGGTTAATTTAAGAATTCAGCAAAATTCTATCACATTTGTTCAATTTACGTCGCTCCTATTTCAGATAGCGTACTGGGCTTGGCGGCATCTTAAAGCGCATGAAATGACGAGTGAAATGCACTATTAAACTTCGATGATAGGGCAATCAGAGACCCGATTAGATCATTTTATATTTTGTTTAATATAAGATTTCAGGGAAATTTTATCACGGTTGTTCAATTTACGTCGCTCCTATTTCAGATAGCGAACTCGGCTAAGCGGCATCTCAAAGCGCATGAAATGGCGAATAAAATGCACTATTAAACTTCTAGGCTATGGCGATCAGAGCCCCGATCAGATCATTTTACATTATGGTTAATAAAAGAATTCAGCGAAATTCTATCACATTTGTTCAACTTACGTCGCTGCTATTTCAGATAGCGTACTGTGCTAGGCGGCATCTTAAAGCGCGTGGAATGGCAAGTAAAATGCACTATTAAACTTCTATGATAGGGCAATCAGAGACCCGATTAGATCATTTTATATTTTGGTTAATATAAGAATTCAGCGAAATTCTATCACATTTGTTCAATTTACGTCGCTCCTATTTCAGATAGCGAACTCGGCTAAGCGGCATCTCAAAGCGCATGAAGTGGCGAATAAAATGCACTATTAAACTTGTAGGCTAGGGCGAACAGAGACCCGATCAGATCATTTTACATTATGATTAATAAAAAAATTCAGCGAAATTCTATCACATTTGTTCAACTTCTGTCGCTCCTATTTCAGATAGCGTATTGGGCTAAGCGGCATCTCAAAGCGCATGAAATGACGAGTGAAATGCACTATTAAAATTCTATGATAGGGCAATCAGAGACCCGATTAGATCATTTTATATTATGGTTAATTTAAGAATTCAGCAAAATTCCATCACATTTGTTCAATTTACGTCGCTCCTATTTCAGATAGCGTACTGGGCTAGGCGGCATCTAAAAGCGCATGAAATGGCGAGTAAAACGCGCTATTAAACTTCTAGGATAAGGCAAACAGAGACCCGATTAGATCATTTTATATTACGCTTAATATGAGAATACAGCGTAATTCTGTCACATTTGTTCAACTTACGTCGCTCCTATTTCAGATAGCGTACTGGGATAGGCGGCATCTCAAAGCGCGTGAAATGGCGAGTGAAATGCACTATTAGAATTCTATGGTAGGGCGAACAGAGACCCGATTAGATCATTTTACATTAAGGTTGATATAAGAATTCACGGAAATTCTATCACATTTGTTCAATTTACGTCGCTCCTGTTTCAGATAGCGTACTGGGCTAGGCGGCATCTAAAAGCGCATGAAATGGCGAGTATAATGCACTATTAAACTTCTAGGATAACGCAAACAGAGACCCGATTAGATCATTTTATATTATGGTTAATTTAAGAATTCAGCGAAATTCTATCACATTTGTTCAATTTACGTCGCTCCTATTTCAGATAGCATACTGCGCAAGGCGGCTTCTTAAAGCGCGTGGAATGGCGAGTAAAACGCGCTATTAAACTTCTAGGATAAGGCAAACAGAGACCCGATTAGATCATTTTATATTACGGTTAATATAAGAATGCAGCGTAATTCCAGCACATTTGTTCAACTTACGTCGCTCCTATTTCAGATAGCGTACTGGGCTAGGCTGCATCTCAAAGCGCATGAAATGGCGAGTGAAATGCACTATTTGACTTCTAGGGTAAGTCAGACAGAGACCCGATGAGATCATTTTATATTATGGTTAATTTAAGAATTCAGCGAAATTCTATCACATTTGTTCAATTTACGTCGCTCCTATTTCAGATAGCGTACTGGGCTTGGCGGCATCTTAAAGCGCATGAAATGACGAGTGAAATGCACTATTAAACTTCTATGATAGGGCAATCAGAGACCCGATTAGATCATTTTATATTTTGTTTAATATAAGATTTCAGGGAAATTTTATCACATTTGTTCAATTTACGTCGCTCCTATTTCAGATAGCGTACTGGGCTAGGCGGCATCTTAAAGCACGTGGAATGTCAAGTAAACTGCACTATTAAATTTCTATGATAGGGCAATCAGAGACCCGATTAGATCATTTTATATTTTGGTTAACATAAGAATTCAGCGAAATTCTATCACATTTGTTCAATTTACGTCGCTCCTATTACAGATAGCTTATTGGGCTTAGCGGCATCACAAAGCGCATGAAATGACGAGTGAAATGCACTATTAAACTTCGATGATAGGGCAATCAGAGACCCGATTAGATCATTTTATATTTTGTTTAATATAAGATTTCAGGGAAATTTTATCACGTTTGTTCAATTTACGTCGCTCCTATTTCAGATAGCGAACTCGGCTAAGCGGCATCTCAAAGCGCATGAAATGGCGAGTGAAATGCACTATTAGACTTCTATGGTAGGGCGAACAGAGGCCCGTTTAGATCATTTTACATTAAGGTTAATATAAGTATTCACGGAAATTCTATCACATTTGTTCAATTTACGTCGCTCCTATTTCAGATAGCGTACTGGGCTAGGCGGCATCTCAAAGCGCATGAAATGGCGACTAAAACGCGCTATTAAACTTCTAGGATAAGGCAAACAGAGACCCGATTAGATCATTTTATATTACGGTTAATATAAGAATGCAGCGTAATTCCAGCACATTTGTTCAACTTACGTCGCTCCTATTTCAGATAGCGTACTGGGCTAGGCTGCATCTCAAAGCGCATGAAATGGCGAGTGAAATGCACTATTAAACTTGTAGGCTAGGGCGAACAGAGACCCGATCAGATCATTTTACATTATGGTTAATAAAAGAATTCAGCGAAATTCTATCACATTTGTTCAACTTCTGTCGCTCCTATTTCAGATAGCGTATTGGGCTAAGCGGCATCTCAAAGCGCATGAAATGACGAGTGAAATGCACTATTAAAATTCTATGATAGGGCAATCAGAGACCCGATTAGATCATTTTATATTATGGTTAATTTAAGAATTCAGCAAAATTCCATCACATTTGTTCAATTTACGTCGCTCCTATTTCAGATAGCGTACTGGGCTAGGCGGCATCTTAAAGCGCGTGGAATGGCGAGTAAAATGCACTGCTAAACTTCTACGATAGGGCAATCAGAGACCCGATTAGATCATTTTATATTTTGGTTAATATAAGAATTCAGCGAAATTCTATCACATTTGTTCAATTTACGTCGCTCCTATTTCAGATAGCTTACAGAGCTTAGCGGCATCTCAAAGCGCATGAAATGGCGAGTGAAATGCACTATTAAACTTCTAGGCTAGGGCGAACAGAGACCCGATTAGATCATTTTACATTTTGGTTAATAAAAGAATTCAGCGAAATTCTATCACATTTGTTCAATTTACGTCGCTCCTATTTCAGATAGCATATTGGGCTAAGCGGCATCTCAAAGCGCATGAAATGACGAGTGAAATGCACTATTAAAATTCTATGATAGGGCAATCAGAGACCCGATTAGATCATTTTACATTACGGTTAATATAAGAATTCAGCGTAGTTCTGTCACACTTGTTCAACTTACGTGGCTCCTATTTCAGATAGCGTACTGGGCTAGGCGGCAACTTAAAGCGCGTGGAATGGCGAGTAAAATGCACTATTAAACTTCTAAGCTAGGGCGAACAGAGACCCGATTAGATCATTTTACATTATGGTTAATAAAAGAATTCAGCGAAATTCTATCACATTTGTTCAATTTACGTCGCTCCTATTTCAGATTGCGTATTGGGCTAAGCGGCATCTCAAAGCGCAAGAAATGGCGAGTAAAATGCACTATTAAACTTCTAGGGTAGGGCAACAGACACCCAATAAGATCATTTTATATTATGGTTAATTCAAGAATTCAGCGAAACTCTATCACATTTATTCAATTTATGTCGCTCCTATTTCAGATAGCGTATTGGGCTGAGCGGCATCTCAAAGCGCATGAAATGGCGAGTAAAATGCACTATTAAACTTCTAGGGTAGGGCAAACAGACACCCGATAAGATCATTTTATATTATGGTTAATTCAAGAATTCAGCGAAACTCTATCACATTTGTTCAATTTACGTCGCTCCTATTTCAGATAGCTTACAGAGCTTAGCGGCATCTCAAAGCGCATGAAATGGCGAGTAAAATGCACTATTAAACTTCTAGGCTAGGGCGAACAGAGACCAGATTAGATCATTTTATATTTTGGTTAATATAAGAATTCTGCGAAATTCTATCCCATTTGTTCAACTTACGTCGCTCCTATTTCAGATATCGTACTGGGCTAGGCGGCATCTTAAAGCGCGTGGAATGGCGAGTAGAATGCACTACTAAACTTCTATGATAGGGCAATCAGAGACCCGATTAGATCATTTTATATTTTGTTTAATATAAGATTTCAGGGAAATTGTATCACATTTGTTCAATTTACGTCGCTCCTATTTCAGATAGCGTATTGGGCTAAGCGGCCTCTCAAACCGCATGAAGTGGCGAGAGAAATGCACTATTAGACTTCTATGGTAGGGCGATCAGAGACCCGATAGGATCATTTTACATTAAGGTTAATATAAGAATTCACGGAAATTCTATCACATTTGTTCAATTTACGTCGCTCCTATTTCAGATAGCGTATTGGGCTATGCGGCCTCTCAAAGCGCATGAAATGGCGAGTGAAATGCACTATTAGACTTCTATGGTAGGGCGAACAGAGACCCGATAGGATCATTTCACATTTTGGTTAATAAAAGAATTCAGCGAAATTCTATCACATTTGTTCAATTTACGTCGCACCTATTGCAGATAGCGTATTCGGCTAAGCGGCATCTCAAAGCGCATGAAATGGCGAGTAAAATCCACTATTTAAGTTCTAGGGTAGGGCAAACAGAGTCCCGATAAGATCATTTTATATTATGGTTAATTTAAGAATTCAGCGAAATTCTATCATATTTGTTCAATTTGCGTCGCTCCTATTTCAGATAGCGTATTGGGCTAAGCGGCATCTGAAAGCGCATGAAATGGCGAGTGAAATGCACTATTAAACTTCTAGGGTAGGGCAAACGGAGACCCGATTAGATCATTTTATATTACGGTTAATATAAGAATTTAGCGTAATTCTGTCACATTTGTTCAATTTACGTCGCCCCTATTTCAGATAGCGTATTGGGCTAAGCGGCATCTCGAAGCGCATGAAATGACGAGAGAAATGCAGTATTAAACTCCTTGGGTAGGGCGAACAGAGACCCGATTACATCATTTTATATTATGGTTAATTTAAGAATTCAGCACAATTCTATCACATTTGTTCAATTTACGTCGCTCCTATTTCAGATAGCGCATTGGGCTAAGCGGCATCTCAAAGCGCATGAAATGGCGAGTAAAATGCACTGTTAAACTTCTAGGGTAGGGCAAACAGCGACCCGATTAGATCATTTCATATTATGGTTTATTTAAGAATTCAAAAAAATTCTATCACATTTGTTCAATTTACGTGGCTGCTATTTCAGATAGCTTATTGGGCTCAGCGGCATCTCAAAGCGCATGAAATGACGAGTGAAATGCACTATTAATCTTCTAGGGTAGGGCGAACAGAGACCCGATTAGATCATTTTAGATTAAGGCTAATATAAGAATTCAGCGAGATTCTCTCACATTTGTTCAATTTACGTCGCTGATATTTCAGATAGCGTATTGGGCTAAGCGGCATCTCAAAGCGCAAGAAATGGCAAGTAAAATGAACTATTAAACTTCTAGGGTAGGGCAAACAGAGACCCGATTAGATTATTTTATATTATGGTTAATATAAGAATTCAGCGTAAATGTATCACATTTGTTCAACATACGTCGCTCCTATTTCGGATAGTGTACTGGGCTAGGCGGCATCTTAAAGCGCGTGGAAGGGCGAGTAAAATGCACTACTAAACTTCTATGATAGGGCAATCAGAGTCCCGTTTAGATCATTTTATATTTTGTTTAATATAAGATTTCAGGGAAATTCTATCACATTTGTTCAATTTACGTCGCTGATATTTCAGATAGAGTATTGGGCTAAGCGGCATCTCAAAGAGCAAGAAATGGTGAGTAAAATGCACTATTAAACTTCTATGATAGGGCAATCAGAGACCCGATTAGATCATTTTCTATTTTGGTTAATTTAAGAATTCAGCGAAATTCTATCACATTTGTTCAATTTACGTCGCTCCCATTTCAGATAGCTTATTGGGCTAAGCTGCATCTCAAAGCGCAAGAAATGGCGAGTAAAATGCACTATTAAACTTCTAGGGTAGGGCAAACGGAGACCCGATTAGATCATTTTATATTATGGTTAATTTAACAATTCAGCGAAATTCTATCACATTTGTTCAATTTACGTCACTCCTATTTCAGATAGCTTATTGGGCTAAGCGGCATCTCAAAGCGCATGAAATGACGAGTGAAATGCACTATTAAACTTCTAGGATAGGGCAAACAAAGACCCGATTAGATCATTTTACAATTAAGGTTAATATAAGAATTCAGCGAAATTCTATCACATTTGTTCAACTTACGTCGCTCCTATTTCAGATAGCGTATTGGGCTAAGCGGCATCTCAAAGCCCATGAAATGGCGAGTAAAATGCACTATTAAACTTCTAGGATAAGGCAAACAGAGACCCGATTAGATCATTTTATATTACGGTTAATATAAGAATTCAGCGTCATTCTATCACATTTGTTCAACTTACGTCGCTCCTATTTCAGATAGCGTACTGGGCTAGGCGGCATCTTAAAGCGCGTGGAATGGCGAGGAAAATGCACTATTAAACTTCTGGGGTAGGGCAATCAGAGACCCGATTAGATCATTTTATATTATGGTTAATTTGACAATTCTGCGAAATTCTATCACATTTGTTCAATTTACGTCGTTCCTATTTCAGATAGCATACTGGGCTGGGCGGCATCTTAAAGCGCGTGGAATGGCTAGTAAAACGCACTATTAAACTTCTAGGGTAGGGCGAACAAAGACCCGATTAGATCATTTTACATTAAGGTTAATATAAGAATTCAGGGAAATTCTATCACATTTGTTCAACATACGTCGCTCAGATTTCAGATAGTGTACTGGGCTAAGCGGCATCTTAAAGTGCGTGGAAGCGCGAGTAAAATGCACTACTAAACTTCTATGATAGAGCAATCAGAGTCCCGTTTAGATCATTTTATATTTTGTTTAATATAAGATTTCAGGGAAATTCTATCACATTTGTTCAATTTACGTCGCTCCAATGTCAGATAGCGTATTGGGCTAAGCCGCATCTCAAAGCGCATGAAATGACGAGAGAAATGCCCTATTAAACTTCTTGGGTAGGGCGAACAGAGAGCCGATTACATCATTTTATATTATTGTTAATTTAATAATTCGGCAAAATTCTATCACATTTGTTCAATTTACGTCCCTCCTATTTCAGATAGCGTATTGGGCTAAGCGGCATCTCAAAGCGCATGAAATGGCGAGTAAAATGCACTATTAAACTTCTAGGGTAGGGCAATCAGAGACCCGATTAGATCATTTTATATTATGGTTAATTTAAGAATTCAGCAAAATTCTATCACATTTGTTCAATTTACGTCGTTCCTATTTCAGATAGCATACTGGTCTGGGCGGCATCTTAAAGCGCGTGGAATGGCGAGTAAAGCGCACTATTAAACTTCTAGGATAAGGCAAACAGAGACCCGATTAGATCATTTTATATTACGGTTAATATAAGAATTCAGCGTAATTCTGTCACACTTGTTCAACTTTCGTGGCTCCTATTTCAGATAGCGTACTGGGCTAGGCGGCAACTTAAAGCGCGTGGAATGGCGAGTAAAATGCACTATTAAACTTCTATGATAGGGCAATCAGAGACCCGATTAGATCATTTTATATTACGGTTAATATAAGAATTCAGCGTAGTTCTGTCACACTTGTTCAACTTACGTGGCTCCTATTTCAGATAGCGTACTGGGCTAGGCGGCAACTTAAAGCGCGTGGAATGGCGAGTAAAATGCACTATTAAACTTCTAAGCTAGGGCGAACAGAGACCCGATTAGATCATTTTACATTATGGTTAATAAAAGAATTCAGCGAAATTCTATCACATTTGTTCAATTTACGTCGCTCCTATTTCAGATTGCGTATTGGGCTAAGCGGCATCTCAAAGCGCAAGAAATGGCGAGTAAAATGCACTATTAAACTTCTAGGGTAGGGCAACAGACACCCAATAAGATCATTTTATATTATGGTTAATTCAAGAATTCAGCGAAACTCTATCACATTTATTCAATTTATGTCGCTCCTATTTCAGATAGCGTATTGGGCTGAGCGGCATCTCAAAGCGCATGAAATGGCGAGTAAAATGCACTATTAAACTTCTAGGGTAGGGCAAACAGACACCCGATAAGATCATTTTATATTATGGTTAATTCAAGAATTCAGCGAAACTCTATCACATTCGTTCAATTTAAGTCGCTCCTATTTCAGATAGCGTATTGCGCTAAGCGGCATCTCAATGCGCATGAAATGGCGAGTAAAATGCACTATTAAACTTCTATGATAGGGCTATCAGAGACCCGATTAGATCATTTTATATTTTGGTTAATATAAGAATTCAGCAAAATTTTATCACATTTGTTCAATTTACGTCGCTCCTATTTCAGATAGCGTACTGGGCAAGGCGGCATCTTAAACCGCGTGGAATGGCGAGTAAAATGCACTATTAAACTTCTATGATAGGGCAATCAGAGACCCGATTAGATCATTTTATATTACGGTTAATATAAGAATTCAGCGTAATTCTGTCACACTTGTTCAACTTACGTGGCTCCTATTTCAGATAGCGTACTGGGCTAGGCGGCAACTTAAAGCGCGTGGAATGGCGAGTAAAATGCACTATTAAACTTCTAAGCTAGGGCGAACAGAGACCCGATTAGATCATTTTACATTATGGTTAATAAAAGAATTCAGCGAAATTCTATCACATTTGTTCAATTTACGTCGCTCCTATTTCAGATAGCGTATTGGGCTAAGCGGCATCTCAAAGCGCATGAAATGGCGAATGAAATGCACTATTAAACTTCTAGGGTAGGGCAAACAGAGACCCGGTTAGATAATTTCATATTATAGTTAATTTAAGAATTCAGCGAAATTCTATCACATTTGTTCAATTTACGTCGCTCCTATTTCAGATTGCGTATTGGGCTAAGCGGCATCTCAAAGCGCAAGAAATGGCGAGTAAAATGCACTATTAAACTTCTAGGGTAGGGCAAACAGACACCCAATAAGATCATTTTATATTATGGTTAATTCAAGAATTCAGCGAAACTCTATCACATTTATTCAATTTATGTCGCTCCTATATCAGATAGCGTATTCGGCTAAGCGGCATCTCAAAGCGCATGAAATGGCGAGTGAAATGCACTATTAGACTTCTATGGTAGGGCGAACAGAGGCCCGTTTAGATCATTTTACATTAAGGTTAATATAAGTATTCACGGAAATTCTATCACATTTGTTCAATTTACGTCGCTCCTATTTCAGATAGCGTACTGGGCTAGGTGGCATCTCAAAGCGATTGAAATGGCGACTAAAATGCACTATTAAACTTCTAGGCTAGGGCGAACAGAGACCCGATTAGATCATTTTACATTTTGGTTAATAAAAGAATTCAGCGAAATTCTATCACATTTGTTCAATTTACGTCGCTCCTATTTCAGATAGCATATTGGGCTAAGCGGCATCTCAAAGCGCATGAAATGACGAGTGAAATGCACTACTAAAATTCTATGATAGGGCAATCAGAGACCCGATTAGATCATTTTATATTATGGTTAATTTAAGAATTCAGCAAAATTCTATCACATTTGTTCAATTTACGTCGCTCCTATTTCAGATAGCGTACTGGGCTTGGCGGCATCTTAAAGCGCATGAAATGACGAGTGAAATGCACTATTAAACTTCGATGATAGGGCAATCAGAGACCCGATTAGATCATTTTATATTTTGTTTAATATAAGATTTCAGGGAAATTTTATCACGGTTGTTCAATTTACGTCGCTCCTATTTCAGATAGCGAACTCGGCTAAGCGGCATCTCAAAGCGCATGAAATGGCGAATAAAATGCACTATTAAACTTCTAGGCTATGGCGATCAGAGCCCCGATCAGATCATTTTACATTATGGTTAATAAAAGAATTCAGCGAAATTCTATCACATTTGTTCAACTTACGTCGCTGCTATTTCAGATAGCGTACTGTGCTAGGCGGCATCTTAAAGCGCGTGGAATGGCAAGTAAAATGCACTATTAAACTTCTATGATAGGGCAATCAGAGACCCGATTAGATCATTTTATATTTTGGTTAATATAAGAATTCAGCGAAATTCTATCACATTTGTTCAATTTACGTCGCTCCTATTTCAGATAGCGAACTCGGCTAAGCGGCATCTCAAAGCGCATGAAGTGGCGAATAAAATGCACTATTAAACTTGTAGGCTAGGGCGAACAGAGACCCGATCAGATCATTTTACATTATGATTAATAAAAAAATTCAGCGAAATTCTATCACATTTGTTCAACTTCTGTCGCTCCTATTTCAGATAGCGTATTGGGCTAAGCGGCATCTCAAAGCGCATGAAATGACGAGTGAAATGCACTATTAAAATTCTATGATAGGGCAATCAGAGACCCGATTAGATCATTTTATATTATGGTTAATTTAAGAATTCAGCAAAATTCCATCACATTTGTTCAATTTACGTCGCTCCTATTTCAGATAGCGTACTGGGCTAGGCGGCATCTAAAAGCGCATGAAATGGCGAGTAAAACGCGCTATTAAACTTCTAGGATAAGGCAAACAGAGACCCGATTAGATCATTTTATATTACGCTTAATATGAGAATACAGCGTAATTCTGTCACATTTGTTCAACTTACGTCGCTCCTATTTCAGATAGCGTACTGGGATAGGCGGCATCTCAAAGCGCGTGAAATGGCGAGTGAAATGCACTATTATAATTCTATGGTAGGGCGAACAGAGACCCGATTAGATCATTTTACATTAAGGTTGATATAAGAATTCACCGAAATTCTATCACATTTGTTCAATTTACGTCGCTCCTGTTTCAGATAGCGTACTGGGCTAGGCGGCATCTAAAAGCGCATGAAATGGCGAGTATAATGCACTATTAAACTTCTAGGATAACGCAAACAGAGACCCGATTAGATCATTTTATATTATGGTTAATTTAAGAATTCAGCGAAATTCTATCACATTTGTTCAATTTACGTCGCTCCTATTTCAGATAGCATACTGCGCAAGGCGGCTTCTTAAAGCGCGTGGAATGGCGAGTAAAACGCGCTATTAAACTTCTAGGATAAGGCAAACAGAGACCCGATTAGATCATTTTATATTACGGTTAATATAAGAATGCAGCGTAATTCCAGCACATTTGTTCAACTTACGTCGCTCCTATTTCAGATAGCGTACTGGGCTAGGCTGCATCTCAAAGCGCATGAAATGGCGAGTGAAATGCACTATTTGACTTCTAGGGTAAGTCAGACAGAGACCCGATGAGATCATTTTATATTATGGTTAATTTAAGAATTCAGCGAAATTCTATCACATTTGTTCAATTTACGTCGCTCCTATTTCAGATAGCGTACTGGGCTTGGCGGCATCTTAAAGCGCATGAAATGACGAGTGAAATGCACTATTAAACTTCTATGATAGGGCAATCAGAGACCCGATTAGATCATTTTATATTTTGTTTAATATAAGATTTCAGGGAAATTTTATCACATTTGTTCAATTTACGTCGCTCCTATTTCAGATAGCGTACTGGGCTAGGCGGCATCTTAAAGCACGTGGAATGTCAAGTAAACTGCACTATTAAATTTCTATGATAGGGCAATCAGAGACCCGATTAGATCATTTTATATTTTGGTTAACATAAGAATTCAGCGAAATTCTATCACATTTGTTCAATTTACGTCGCTCCTATTACAGATAGCTTATTGGGCTTAGCGGCATCACAAAGCGCATGAAATGACGAGTGAAATGCACTATTAAACTTCGATGATAGGGCAATCAGAGACCCGATTAGATCATTTTATATTTTGTTTAATATAAGATTTCAGGGAAATTTTATCACGTTTGTTCAATTTACGTCGCTCCTATTTCAGATAGCGAACTCGGCTAAGCGGCATCTCAAAGCGCATGAAATGGCGAGTGAAATGCGCTATTAGACTTCTATGGTAGGGCGAACAGAGGCCCGTTTAGATCATTTTACATTAAGGTTAATATAAGTATTCACGGAAATTCTATCACATTTGTTCAATTTACGTCGCTCCTATTTCAGATAGCGTACTGGGCTAGGCGGCATCTCAAAGCGCATGAAATGGCGACTAAAACGCGCTATTAAACTTCTAGGATAAGGCAAACAGAGACCCGATTAGATCATTTTATATTACGGTTAATATAAGAATGCAGCGTAATTCCAGCACATTTGTTCAACTTACGTCGCTCCTATTTCAGATAGCGTACTGGGCTAGGCTGCATCTCAAAGCGCATGAAATGGCGAGTGAAATGCACTATTAAACTTGTAGGCTAGGGCGAACAGAGACCCGATCAGATCATTTTACATTATGGTTAATAAAAGAATTCAGCGAAATTCTATCACATTTGTTCAACTTCTGTCGCTCCTATTTCAGATAGCGTATTGGGCTAAGCGGCATCTCAAAGCGCATGAAATGACGAGTGAAATGCACTATTAAAATTCTATGATAGGGCAATCAGAGACCCGATTAGATCATTTTATATTATGGTTAATTTAAGAATTCAGCAAAATTCCATCACATTTGTTCAATTTACGTCGCTCCTATTTCAGATAGCGTACTGGGCTAGGCGGCATCTTAAAGCGCGTGGAATGGCGAGTAAAATGCACTGCTAAACTTCTACGATAGGGCAATCAGAGACCCGATTAGATCATTTTATATTTTGGTTAATATAAGAATTCAGCGAAATTCTATCACATTTGTTCAATTTACGTCGCTCCTATTTCAGATAGCTTACAGAGCTTAGCGGCATCTCAAAGCGCATGAAATGGCGAGTGAAATGCACTATTAAACTTCTAGGCTAGGGCGAACAGAGACCCGATTAGATCATTTTACATTTTGGTTAATAAAAGAATTCAGCGAAATTCTATCACATTTGTTCAATTTACGTCGCTCCTATTTCAGATAGCATATTGGGCTAAGCGGCATCTCAAAGCGCATGAAATGACGAGTGAAATGCACTATTAAAATTCTATGATAGGGCAATCAGAGACCCGATTAGATCATTTTACATTACGGTTAATATAAGAATTCAGCGTAGTTCTGTCACACTTGTTCAACTTACGTGGCTCCTATTTCAGATAGCGTACTGGGCTAGGCGGCAACTTAAAGCGCGTGGAATGGCGAGTAAAATGCACTATTAAACTTCTAAGCTAGGGCGAACAGAGACCCGATTAGATCATTTTACATTATGGTTAATAAAAGAATTCAGCGAAATTCTATCACATTTGTTCAATTTACGTCGCTCCTATTTCAGATTGCGTATTGGGCTAAGCGGCATCTCAAAGCGCAAGAAATGGCGAGTAAAATGCACTATTAAACTTCTAGGGTAGGGCAACAGACACCCAATAAGATCATTTTATATTATGGTTAATTCAAGAATTCAGCGAAACTCTATCACATTTATTCAATTTATGTCGCTCCTATTTCAGATAGCGTATTGGGCTGAGCGGCATCTCAAAGCGCATGAAATGGCGAGTAAAATGCACTATTAAACTTCTAGGGTAGGGCAAACAGACACCCGATAAGATCATTTTATATTATGGTTAATTCAAGAATTCAGCGAAACTCTATCACATTTGTTCAATTTAAGTCGCTCCTATTTCAGATAGCGTATTGCGCTAAGCGGCATCTCAATGCGCATGAAATGGCGAGTAAAATGCACTATTAAACTTCTATGATAGGGCTATCAGAGACCCGATTAGATCATTTTATATTTTGGTAAATATAAGAATTCAGCAAAATTTTATCACATTTGTTCAATTTACGTCGCTCCTATTTCAGATAGCGTACTGGGCAAGGCGGCATCTTAAACCGCGTGGAATGGCGAGTAAAATGCACTATTAAACTTCTATGATAGGGCAATCAGAGACCCGATTAGATCATTTTATATTACGGTTAATATAAGAATTCAGCGTAATTCTGTCACACTTGTTCAACTTACGTGGCTCCTATTTCAGATAGCGTACTGGGCTAGGCGGCAACTTAAAGCGCGTGGAATGGCGAGTAAAATGCACTATTAAACTTCTAAGCTAGGGCGAACAGAGACCCGATTAGATCATTTTACATTATGGTTAATAAAAGAATTCAGCGAAATTCTATCACATTTGTTCAATTTACGTCGCTCCTATTTCAGATAGCGTATTGGGCTAAGCGGCATCTCAAAGCGCATGAAATGGCGAATGAAATGCACTATTAAACTTCTAGTGTAGGGCAAACAGAGACCCGGTTAGATAATTTCATATTATAGTTAATTTAAGAATTCAGCGAAATTCTATCACATTTGTTCAATTTACGTCGCTCCTATTTCAGATTGCGTATTGGGCTAAGCGGCATCTCAAAGCGCAAGAAATGGCGAGTAAAATGCACTATTAAACTTCTAGGGTAGGGCAAACAGACACCCAATAAGATCATTTTATATTATGGTTAATTCAAGAATTCAGCGAAACTCTATCACATTTATTCAATTTATGTCGCTCCTATTTCAGATAGCGTATTGGGCTAAGCGGCATCTCAAAGCGCATGAAATGGCGAGTGAAATGCACTATTAGACTTCTATGGTAGGGCGAACAGAGGCCCGTTTAGATCATTTTACATTAAGGTTAATATAAGTATTCACGGAAATTCTATCACATTTGTTCAATTTACGTCGCTCCTATTTCAGATAGCGTACTGGGCTAGGTGGCATCTCAAAGCGATTGAAATGGCGACTAAAATGCACTATTAAACTTCTAGGCTAGGGCGAACAGAGACCCGATTAGATCATTTTACATTTTGGTTAATAAAAGAATTCAGCGAAATTCTATCACATTTGTTCAATTTACGTCGCTCCTATTTCAGATAGCATATTGGGCTAAGCGGCATCTCAAAGCGCATGAAATGACGAGTGAAATGCACTACTAAAATTCTATGATAGGGCAATCAGAGACCCGATTAGATCATTTTATATTATGGTTAATTTAAGAATTCAGCAAAATTCTATCACATTTGTTCAATTTACGTCGCTCCTATTTCAGATAGCTTACAGAGCTTAGCGGCATCTCAAAGCGCATGAAATGGCGAGTGAAATGCACTATTAAACTTCTAGGCTAGGGCGAACAGAGACCCGATTAGATCATTTTACATTTTGGTTAATAAAAGAATTCAGCGAAATTCTATCACATTTGTTCAATTTACGTCGCTCCTATTTCAGATAGCATATTGGGCTAAGCGGCATCTCAAAGCGCATGAAATGACGAGTGAAATGCACTATTAAAATTCTATGATAGGGCAATCAGAGACCCGATTAGATCATTTTATATTATGGTTAATTTAAGAATTCAGCAAAATTCCATCACATTTGTTCAATTTACGTCGCTCCTATTTCAGATAGCGTACTGGGCTTGGCGGCATCTTAAAGCGCATTAAATGACGAGTGAAATGCACTATTAAACTTCTATGATAGGGCAATCAGAGACCCGATTAGATCATTTTATATTTTGTTTAATATGAGATTTCAGGGAAGTTTTATCACGTTTGTTCAATTTACGTCGCTCCTATTTCAGATAGCGAACTCGGCTAAGCGGCATCTCAAAGCGCATGAAATGGCGAATAAAATGCACTATTAAACTTCTAGGCTATGGCGATCAGAGCTCCGATCAGATCATTTTACATTATGGTTAATAAAAGAATTCAGCGAAATTCTATCACATTTGTTCAACTTACGTCGCTGCTATTTCAGATAGCGTACTGGGCTAGGCGGCATCTTAAAGCGCGTGGAATGGCAAGTAAAATGCACTATTAAACTTCTATGATAGGGCAATCAGAGACCCGATTAGATCATTTTATATTTTGGTTAATATAAGAATTCAGCGAAATTCTATCACATTTGTTCAATTTACGTCGCTCCTATTTCAGATAGCGAACTCGGCTAAGCGGCATCTCAAAGCGCATGATGTGGCGAATAAAATGCACTATTAAACTTGTAGGCTAGGGCGAACAGAGACCCTATCAGATCATTTTACATTATGGTTAATAAAAGAATTCAGCGAAATTCTATCACATTTGTTCAACTTCTGTCATTCCTATTTCAGATAGCGTATTGGGCTAAGCGGCATCTCAAAGCGCATGAAATGGCGAGTAAAATGCACTATTAAACTTCTAGGGTAGGTGAAACAGAGTCCCGATTAGATCATTTTATATTATGGTTAATTTAAGAATTCAGCGAAATTCTATCACATTTGTTCAATTTACGTCGCTCCTATTTCAGATAGCATACTGGGCTAGGCGGCATCTTAAAGCGCGTGGAATGGCGAGTAAAATGCACTACTAAACTTCTATGATAGGGCAATCAGAGACCCGATAAGATAATTTTATATTTTGGTTAATATAAGAGTTCAGCGAAATTCTATCACATTTGATCAATTTACGTCGCTCCTATTTCAGATAGCTTATTGGGCTTAGTGGTATCTCAAAGCGCATGAAGTGGCGAATAAAATGCACTATTAAACTTGTAGGCTAGGGCGAACAGAGACCCGATCAGATCATTTTACATTATGGTTAATAAAAGAATTCAGCGAAATTCTATCACATTTGTTCAACTTCTGTCGCTCCTATTTCAGATAGCGTATTGGGCTAAGCGGCATCTCAAAGCGCATGAAATGACGAGTGAAATGCACTATTAAAATTCTATGATAGGGCAATCAGAGACCCGATTAGATCATTTTATATTATGGTTAATTTAAGAATTCAGCAAAATTCCATCACATTTGTTCAATTTACGTCGCTCCTATTTCAGATAGCGTACTGGGCTAGGCGGCATCTTAAAGCGCGTGGAATGGCGAGTAAAATGCACTACTAAACTTCTACGATAGGGCAATCAGAGACCCGATTAGATCATTTTATATTTTGGTTAATATAAGAATTCAGCGAAATTCTATCACATTTGTTCAATTTACGTCGCTCCTATTTCAGATAGCTTACAGGGCTTAGCGGCATCTCAAAGCGCATGAAATGGCGAGTGAAATGCACTATTAAACTTCTAGGCTAGGGCGAACAGAGACCCGATTAGATCATTTTACATTTTGGTTAATAAAAGAATTCAGCGAAATTCTATCACATTTGTTCAATTTACGTCGCTCCTATTTCAGATAGCATACTGGGCTAAGCGGCATCTCAAAGCGCATGAAATGACGAGTGAAATGCACTATTAAAATTCTATGATAGGGCAATCAGAGACCCGATTAGATCATTTTATATTATGGTTAATTTAAGAATTCAGCAAAATTCCATCACATTTGTTCAATTTACGTCGCTCCTATTTCAGATAGCGTACTGGGCTTGGCGGCATCTTAAAGCGCATGAAATGACGAGTGAAATGCACTATTAAACTTCTATGATAGGGCAATCAGAGACCCGATTAGATCATTTTATATTTTGTTTAATATAAGATTTCAGGGAAATTTTATCACATTTGTTCAACTTACGTCGCTGCTATTTCAGATAGCGTACTGGGCTAGGCGGCATCTTAAAGCGCGTGGAATGGCAAGTAAAATGCACTATTAAACTTCTATGATAGGGCAATCAGAGACCCGATTAGATCATTTTATATTTTGGTTAATATAAGAATTCAGCGAAATTCTATCACATTTGTTCAATTTACGTCGCTCCTATTTCAGATAGCGAACTCGGCTAAGCGGCATCTCAAAGCGCATGATGTGGCGAATAAAATGCACTATTAAACTTGTAGGCTAGGGCGAACAGAGACCCTATCAGATCATTTTACATTATGGTTAATAAAAGAATTCAGCGAAATTCTATCACATTTGTTCAACTTCTGTCATTCCTATTTCAGATAGCGTATTGGGCTAAGCGGCATCTCAAAGCGCATGAAATGGCGAGTAAAATGCACTATTAAACTTCTAGGGTAGGTGAAACAGAGTCCCGATTAGATCATTTTATGTTATGGTTAATTTAAGAATTCAGCGAAATTCTATCACATTTGTTCAATTTACGTCGCTCCTATTTCAGATAGCATCCTGGGCTAGGCGGCATCTTAAAGCGCGTGGAATGGCGAGTAAAATGCACTACTAAACTTCTATGATAGGGCAATCAGAGACCCGATTAGATAATTTTATATTTTGGTTAATATAAGAGTTCAGCGAAATTCTATCACATTTGATCAATTTACGTCGCTCCTATTTCAGATAGCTTATTGGGCTTAGTGGCATCTCAAAGCGCATGAAGTGGCGAATAAAATGCACTATTAAACTTGTAGGCTAGGGCGAACAGAGACCCGATCAGATCATTTTACATTATGGTTAATAAAAGAATTCAGCGAAATTCTATCACATTTGTTCAACTTCTGTCGCTCCTATTTCAGATAGCGTATTGGGCTAAGCGGCATCTCAAAGCGCATGAAATGACGAGTGAAATGCACTATTAAAATTCTATGATAGGGCAATCAGAGACCCGATTAGATCATTTTATATTATGGTTAATTTAAGAATTCAGCAAAATTCCATCACATTTGTTCAATTTACGTCGCTCCTATTTCAGATAGCGTACTGGGCTAGGCGGCATCTTAAAGCGCGTGGAATGGCGAGTAAAATGCACTACTAAACTTCTACGATAGGGCAATCAGAGACCCGATTAGATCATTTTATATTTTGGTTAATATAAGAATTCAGCGAAATTCTATCACATTTGTTCAATTTACGTCGCTCCTATTTCAGATAGCTTATAGGGCTTAGCGGCATCTCAAAGCGCATGAAATGGCGAGCAAAATGCACAATTAAACTTCTAGGGTAGGTCAAACAGAGTCCCGATGAGATCATTTTATATTATGGTTAATTTAAGAATTCAGCGAAATTCTATCACATTTGTTCAATTTACGTCGCTCCTATTTCAGATAGCATACTGGGCTAGGCGGCATCTTAAAGCGCGTGGAATGGCGAGTAAAATGCACTACTAAACTTCTATGATAGGGCAATCAGAGACCCGATTAGATCATTTTATATTATGGTTAATTTAAGAATTTAGCAAAATTCCATCACATTTGTTCAATTTACGTCGCTCCTATTTCAGATAGCGTACTGGGCTAGGCGGCATCTAAAAGCGCATGAAATGGCGAGTAAAACGCGCTATTAAACTTCTAGGATAAGGCAAACAGAGACCCGATTAGATCATTTTATATTACGCTTAATATGAGAATGCAGCGTAATTCTATCACATTTGTTCAACTTACGTCGCTCCTATCTCAGATAGCGTACTGGGATAGGCGGCATCTCAAAGCGCATGAAATGGCGAGTGAAATGCACTATTAGACTTCTATGGTAGGGCGAACAGAGGCCCGTTTAGATCATTTTACATTAAGGTTAATATAAGTATTCACGGAAATTCTATCACAGTTGTTCAATTTACGTCGCTCCTATTTCAGATAGCGTACTGGGCTAGGCGGCATCTCAAAGCGCATGAAATGGCGACTAAAATGCACTATTAAACTTCTAGGCTAGGGCGAACAGAGACCCGATTAGATCATTTTACATTTTGGTTAATAAACGAATTCAGCGAAATTCCATCACATTTGTTCAATTTACGTCGCTCCTATTTCAGATAGCATATTGGGCTAAGCGGCATCTCAAAGCGCATGAAATGGCGAGTGAAATGCACTATTAAAATTCTATGATAGGGCAATCAGAGACCCGATTAGATCATTTTATATTATGGTTAATTTAAGAATTCAGCAAAATTTTATCACGTTTGTTCAATTTACGTCGCTCCTATTTCAGATAGCGAACTCGGCTAAGCGGCATCTCAAAGCGCATGAAATGGCGAATAAAATGCACTATTAAACTTCTAGGCTATGGCGATCAGAGCCCCGATCAGATCATTTTACATTATGGTTAATAAAAGACCTCAGCGAAATTCTATCACATTTGTTCAACTTACGTCTCTGCTATTTCAGATAGCGTACTGGGCTAGGCGGCATCTTAAAGCGCGTGGAATGGCAAGTAAAATGCACTATTAAACTTCTATGATAGGGCAATCAGAGACCCGATTAGATCATTTTATATTTTGGTTAATATAAGAATTCAGCGAAATTCTATCACATTTGTTCAATTTACGTCGCTCCTATTTCAGATAGCATATTGGGCTAAGCGGCATCTCAAAGCGCATGAAATGGCGAGCAAAATGCACAATTAAACTTCTAGGGTAGGTCAAACAGACTCCCGATGAGATCATTTTATATTATGGTTAATTTAAGAATTCAGCGAAATTCTATCACATTTGTTCAATTTACGTCGCTCCTATTTCAGATAGCATACTGGGCTAGGCGGCATCTTAAAGCGCGTGGAATGCCGAGTAAAATGCACTACTAAACTTCTATGATAGGGCAATCAGAGACCCGATTAGATCATTTTATATTTTGGTTAATATAAGAGTTCAGCGAAATTCTATCACATTTGATCAATTTACGTCGCTCCTATTTCAGATAGCTTATTGGGCTTAGCGGCATCTCAAAGCGCATGAAGTGGCGAATAAAATGCACTATTAAACTTGTAGGCTAGGGCGAACAGAGACCCGATCAGATCATTTTACATTATGGTTAATAAAAAAATTCAGCGAAATTCTATCACATTTGTTCAACTTCTGTCGCTCCTATTTCAGATAGCGTATTGGGCTAAGCGGCATCTCAAAGCGCATGAAATGGCGAGTAAAATGCACTATTAAACTTCTAGGGTAGGTCAGACAGAGTCCCGATGAGATCATTTTATATTATGGTTAATTTAAGAATTCAGCGAAATTCTATCACATTTGTTCAATTTACGTCGCTCCTATTTCAGATAGCATACTGGGCTATGCGGCATCTTAAAGCGCGTGGAATGGCGAATAAAATGCACTACTAAACTTCTACGATAGGGCAATCAGAGACCCGATTAGATCATTTTATATTTTGGTTAATATAAGAATTCAGCGAAATTCTATCACATTTGTTCAATTTACGTCGCTCCTATTACAGATAGCTTATTGGGCTTAGCAGCATCACAAAGCGCATGAAATGACGAGTGAAATGCACTATTAAACTTCTATGATAGGGCAATCAGAGACCCGATTAGATCATTTTATATTTTGTTTAATATAAGATTTCAGGGAAATTTTATCACATTTGTTCAATTTACGTCGCTCCTATTTCAGATAGCGAACTCTGCTAAGCGGCATCTCAAAGCGCATGAAATGGCGAATAAAATGCACTATTAAACTTCTAGGCTATGGCGATCAGAGCCCCGATCAGATCATTTTACATTATGGTTAATAAAAGACCTCAGCGAAATTCTATCACATTTGTTCAACTTACGTCTCTGCTATTTCAGATAGCGTACTGGGCTAGGCGGCATCTTAAAGCGCGTGGAATGGCAAGTAAAATGCACTATTAAACTTCTATGATAGGGCAATCAGAGACCCGATTAGATCATTTTATATTTTGGTTAATATAAGAATTCAGCGAAATTCTATCACATTTGTTCAATTTACGTCGCTCCTATTTCAGATAGCATATTGGGCTAAGCGGCATCTCAAAGCGCATAAAATGGCGAGCAAAATGCACAATTAAACTTCTAGGGTAGGTCAAACAGAGTCCCGATGAGATCATTTTATATTATGGTTAATTTAAGAATTCAGCGAAATTCTATCACATTTGTTCAATTTACGTCGCTCCTATTTCAGAGAGCATACTGGGCTAGGCGGCATCTTAAAGCGCGTGGAATGCCGAGTAAAATGCACTACTAAACTTCTATGATAGGGCAATCAGAGACCCGATTAGATCATTTTATATTATAGTGAATTTAAGAGTTCAGCGAAATTCTCTCACATTTGTTCAATTTACGTCGCTCCTATTTCAGATAGCGTATTGGGCTAAGCGGCATCTCAAAGCGCATGAAATGGCGAGTAAAATGCACTATTAAACTTCTAGGATAAGGCAAACAGAGACCCGATTAGATCATTTTATATTACGGTTTATATAAGAATTCAGCGTAATTCTATCACATTTGTTCAACTTACGTCGCTCCTATTTCAGATAGCGTACTGGGCTAGGCGGCATCTTAAAGCGCGTGGAATGGCGAGTAAAATGCACTATTAAAATTCTATGATAGGGCAATCAGAGACCCGATTAGATCATTTTATATTATGGTTAATATAAGATTTCAGGG
Source organism: Macropis europaea (assembly GCA_916610135.2). Taxonomy (NCBI): domain Eukaryota; kingdom Metazoa; phylum Arthropoda; class Insecta; order Hymenoptera; family Melittidae; genus Macropis; species Macropis europaea. The sequence goes on from CAKAJE020000847.1 coordinate 23,689, forward strand.
AAATTTTATCACATTTGTTCAATTTACGTCGCTCCTATTTCAGATAGCGAAGTCGGCTAAGCGGCATCTCAAAGCGCATGAAATGGCGAATAAAATGCACTATTAAACTTCTAGGCTAGGGCGAACAGAGACCCGATCAGATCATTTTACATTATGGTTAATAAAAGAATTCAGCGAAATTCTATCACATTCGTTCAAATTACGTCGCTCCTATTTGAGATAGCGTATTGGGCTAAGCGGCATCTCAAAGCGCATGAAATGGCGAGTAAAATGCACTATTAAACTTCTAGCGTAGGGCAAACAGAGACCCGATTAGATCATTTTATATTATGGTTAATTTAAGAATTCAGCAAAATTCTATCACATTTGTTCAATTTACGTCGTTACTATTTCAGATAGGGTACTGGGCTCGGCGGCATCTTAAAGCGCGTGGAATGGCGAGTGAAATGCACTATTAGACTTCTATGGTCGGGCGAACAGAGACCCGATTAGATCATTTTATATTATGGTTAATTTAAGAATTCAGCGTAATTCTATCACATTTGTTCCACTTACGTCGCTCCTATTTTAGATAGCGTATTGGGCTAAGCGGCATCTCAAAGCGCATGAAGTGGCGAGTGAAATGCACTATTAGACTTCTATGGTAGGGCGAACAGAGACCCGATTAGATCATTTTACATTAAGGTTAATATAAGAATTCACGGAAATTCTATCACATTTGTTCAATTTACGTCGCTCCTATTTCAGATAGCGTATTGGGCTAAGCGGCATCTCAAAGCGCATGAAATGGCGAGTAAAATGCAATACTAAACTTCTAGGATAAGGCAAACAGAGACCCGATTAGATCATTTTATATTACGGTTAATATAAGAATTCAGCGTAATTCTATCACATTTGTTCCACTTACGTCGCTCCTATTTTAGATAGCGTATTGGGCTAAGCGGCATCTCAAAGCGCATGAAATGGCGAGTGAAATGCACCATTAGACTTCTATGGTAGGGCGAACAGAGACCCGATTAGATCATTTTACATTAAGGTTAATATAAGGATTCACAGGAATTCTATCGCATTTGTTCAATTTACGTCGCTCCTATTTCAGATAGCGTACTGGGCTAGGCGGCATCTCAAAGCGCATGAAATGGCAAGTAAAATGCACCATTAAACTTCTAGGATAAGCCAAACAGAGACCCGATTAGATCATTTTATATTACGGTTAATATAAGAATTCAGCGTAATTCTATCACATTTGTTCAATTTACGTCGCTCGTATTTCAAATAGCGTATTGGGCTAAGCGGCATCTCAAAGCGCATGAAATGGCGAGTAAAATGCAATACTAAACTTCTAGGATAAGGCAAACAGAGACCCGATTAGATCATTTTATATTACCGTTAATATAAGAGTTCAGCGTAATTCTATCACATTTGTTCCACTTACGTCGCTCCTATTTTAGATAGCGTACTGGGCTAGGCGACAGCTTAAAGCGCGTGGAATGGCGAGTAAAATGCACTACTAAACTTGTATGATAGGGCAATCAGAGACCCGATTAGATCATTTTATATTTTGTATAATAAAAGATTTCAGGGAAATTCTATCACATTTGTTCAATTTACGTCGCTCCTATTTCAGATAGCGTATTGAGCTAAGCGGCATCTCAAAGCGCATGAAATGTCGAATAAAATGCGCTATTAAACTTCTAGGCTATGGCGAACAGAGACCCGATTAGATCATTTTACATTATGGTTCATAAAAGAATTCAGCGAAATTCTATCACATTTGTTCAATTTTCGTCGCTCCTATTTCAGATAGCGTATTGTGCGAAGCGGCATCTCAAAGCGCATGAAATGGCAAATAAAATGCACTATTAAACTTCTAGGGTAGGGCAAACAGAGACCCGATTAGATCATTTTATATTATAGTGAATTTAAGAGTTCAGCGAAATTCTCTCACATTTGTTCAATTTACGTCGCTCCTATTTCAGATAGCTTATAGGGCTTAGCGGCATCTCAAAGCGCATGAAATGGCGAGTGAAATGCACTATTAACCTTCTAGGGTAGCTCAGACAGAGTCCCGATGAGATCATTTTATATTATGGTTAATTTAAGAATTCAGCGAAATTCTATCACATTTGTTCAATTTACGTCGCTCCTATTTCAGATAGCTTATTGGGCTTAGCGGCATCTCAAAGCGCATGAAATGGCTAGTGAAATGCTCTATTAAACTTCTAGGCTAGGGCGAACAGAGACCCGATTAGATCATTTTACATTTTGGTTAATAAAAGAATTTAGCGAAATTCTATCACATTTGTTCAATTTACGTCGCTCCTATTTCAGATAGCATATTGGGCTAAGCGGCATCTCAAAGCGCATGAAATGACGAGTGAAATGCACTATTAAACTTCTATGATAGGGCAATCAGAGACCCGATTAGATCATTTTATATTTTGTTTAATATAAGATTTCAGGGAAATTTTATCACATTTGTTCAATTTACGTCGCTCCTATTTCAGATAGCGTACTGGGCTAGGCGGCATCTTAAAGCGCGTGGAATGTCAAGTAAACTGCACTATTAAATTTCTATGATAGGGAAATCAGAGACCCGATTAGATCATTTTATATTTTGGTTAACATAAGAATTCAGCGAAATTCTATCACATTTGTTCAATTTACGTCGCTCCTATTACAGATAGCTTATTGGGCTTAGCAGCATCACAAAGCGCATGAAATGACGAGTGAAATGCACTATTAAACTTCTATGATAGGGCAATCAGAGACGCGATTAGATCATTTTATATTTTGTTTAATATAAGATTTCAGGGAAATTTTATCACATTTGTTCAATTTACGTCGCTCCTATTTCAGATAGCGAACTCTGCTAAGCGGCATCTCAAAGCGCATGAAATGGCGAATAAAATGCACTATTAAACTTCTAGGCTATGGCGATCAGAGCCCCGATCAGATCATTTTACATTATGGTTAATAAAAGACCTCAGCGAAATTCTATCACATTTGTCCAACTTACGTCTCTGCTATTTCAGATAGCGTACTGGGCTAGGCGGCATCTTAAAGCGCGTGGAATGGCAAGTAAAATGCACTATTAAACTTCTATGATAGGGCAATCAGAGACCCGATTAGATCATTTTATATTTTGGTTAATATAAGAATTTAGCGAAATTCTATCACATTTGTTCAATTTACGTCGCTCCTATTTCAGATAGCATATTGGGCTAAGCGGCATCTCAAAGCGCATGAAATGGCGAGCAAAATGCACAATTAAACTTCTAGGGTAGGTCAAGCAGAGTCCCGATGAGATCATTTTATATTATGGTTAATTTAAGAATTCAGCGAAATTCTATCACATTTGTTCAATTTACGTCGCTCCTATTTCAGATAGCATACTGGGCTAGGCGGCATCTTAAAGCGCGTGGAATGCCGAGTAAAATGCACTACTAAACTTCTATGATAGGGCAATCAGAGACCCGATTAGATCATTTTATATTTTGGTTAATATAAGAGTTCAGCGAAATTCTATCACATTTGATCAATTTACGTCGCTCCTATTTCAGATAGCTTATTGGGCTTAGCGGCATCTCAAAGCGCATGAAATGGCGAATAAAATGTACTATTAAACTTCTAGGCTATGGCGATCAGAGCCCCAATCAGATCATTTTACATTATGGTTAATAAAAGAATTCAGCGAAATTCTATCACATTTGTTCAACTTCTGTCGCTCCTATTTCAGATAGCGTATTGGGCTAAGCGGCATCTCAAAGCGCATGAATTGGCGAGCAAAATGCACAATTAAACTTTTAGGGTAGGTCAAATAGAGTCCCGATGAGATCATTTTATATTATGGTTAATTTAAGAATTCAGCGAAATTCTATCACATTTGTTCAATTTACGTCGCTCCTATTTCAGATAGCATACTGGGCTAGGCGGCATCTTAAAGCGCGTGGAATGGCGAGTAAAATGCACTACTAAACTTCTATGATAGGGCAATCAGAGACCCGATTAGATCATTTTATATTTTGGTTAATATAAGAGTTCAGCGAAATTCTATCACATTTGATCAATTTACGTCGCTCCTATTTCAGATAGCTTATTGGGCTTAGCGGCATGTCAAAGCGCATGAAGTGGCGAATAAAATGCACTATTAAACTTGTAGGCTAGGGCGAACAGAGACCCGATCAGATCATTTTACATTATGGTTAATATAAGAATTCAGCGAAATTCTATCACATTTGTTCAATTTACGTCGCTCCTATTTCAGATAGCTTATAGGGCTTAGCGGCATCTCAAAGCGCATGAAATGGCGAGTGAAATGCACTATCAAACTTCTAGGCTAGGGCGAACAGAGACCCGATTAGATCATTTTACATTTTGGTTAATAAAAGAATTCAGCGAAATTGTATCACATTTGTTCAATCTACGTCGCTCCTATTTCAGATAGCATATTGGGCTAAGCGGCATCTCAAAGCGCATGAAATGACGAGTGAAATGCACTATTAAAATTCTATGATAGGGCAATCAGAGACCCGATTAGATCATTTTATATTATGGTTAATTTAAGAATTCAGCGAAATTCTATCACATTTGTTCAATTTACGTCGCTCCTATTTCAGATAGCATACTGGGCTAGGCGGCATCTTAAAGCGCGTGGAGTGGCGAGTAAAACGCGCTATTAAACTTCTAGGATAAGCCAAACAGAGACCCGATTAGATCATTTTATATTACGGTTAATATAAGAATTCAGCGTAATTCTATCACATTTGTTCCACTTACGTCGCTCCTATTTTAGATAGCCTACTGGGCTAGGCGGCATCTCAAAGCGCATGAAATGGCAAGTAAAATGCACCATTAAACTTCTAGGATAAGCCAAACAGAGACCCGATTAGATCATTTTATATTACGGTTAATATAAGAATTCAGCGTAATTCTATCACATTTGTTCAATTTACGTCGTCGTATTTCAAATAGCGTATTGGGCTAAGCGGCATCTCAAAGCGCATGAAATGGCGAGTAAAATGCACGACTAAACTTCTAGGATAAGGCAAACAGAGACCCGATTAGATCATTTTATATTACGGTTAATATAAGAATTCAGCGTAATTCTATCACATTTGTTCATCTTACGGCGCTCCTATTTCAGATAGCGTACTGGGCTAGGCGGCATCTTAACGCGCGTGGAAGGGCGAGTAAAATGAACTACTAAGCTTCTATGGTAGAGCAATCAGAGACCCGATTAGATCATTTTATATTTTGTTTAATATAAGATTTCAGGGAAGTTTTATCACATTTGTTCAATTTACGTCGCTCCTATTTCAGATAGCTTATTGGGCTTAGCGGCATCTCAAAGCGCATGAAGTGACGAGTGAAATGCACTATTAAACTTCTAGGGTAGGGCGAACAGAGACCCGATTAGATCATTTTATGTTATGATTAATTTAAGAATTCCGCGAAATTCTATCACATTTGTTCAATTTACGTCGCTCCTATTACAGATAGTATATTGGGCTTAGCGGCATCTCAAAGCGCATGAAACGACGAGTGAAGTGCTATATTAAACTTCTATGATAGGGCAATCAGAGACCCGATTTGATCATTTTATATTTTGTTTAATATAAGATTTCAGGGAAATTTTATCACATTTGTTCAATTTACGTCGCTCCTATTTCAGATAGCGAATTCGGCTAAGCGGCCTCTCAAAGCGCATGAAATGGCGAATAAAATGCAGTATTAAACTTCTAGGCTAGGGCGATCAGAGCCCCGATCAGATCATTTAACATCATGGTTAATAAAAGAATTCAGCGAAATTCTATCACATTTGTTCAATTTACATCGCTCCTATTTCAGATAGCGTATTGGGCTATGCGGCATCTCAAAGCGCATGAAATGGCGAATAAATTGCACTATTAAACTTCTAGGGTAGGGCAAACAGAGACCCGATTCGATCATTTTATATTATGGTTAATTTAAGAATTCAGCGAAGTTCTATCACATTTTTTCAATTTACGTCGCTCCTATTTCAGATAGCGTATTGGGCTAAGCAGCATTTCAAAGTGCATGAAATGGCGAGTGAATTGCACTATTAAACTTCTAGGATAAGGCAAACAGAGGCCCGATTAGATCATTTTATATTACGGTTAATATAAGAATTCAGCGTAATTCTATCACATTTGTTCATCTTACGTCGCTCCTATTTCAGATAGCGTACTGGGCTAGGCGGCATCTTAAAGCGCGTGGAATGGCGAGTAAAATGCACTATTAAAATTCTATGATAGGGCAATCAGAGACCCGATTAGATCATTTTATATTATGGTTAAATTAAGATGTCAGCAAAATTTTATCGCATTTGTTCAATTTACGTCGCTCCTATTTCAGATAACGTACTGGGCTAGGCGGCATCTTAAAGCGCGTGGAAGGTCGAGTAAAATGCACTACTAAACATCTATGATAGAGCAATCAGAGACCCGATTAGATCATTTTATATTTTGTTTAATATAAGATTTCAGGGAAATTCTATCACATTTGTTCAATTTACGTCGCTCATATTTCAAATAGCGTATTGGGCTAAGCGGCATCTCAAAGCGCATGAAATGGCGAGTGAAATGCACCATTAGACTTCTATGGTAGGGCGAACAGAGACCCGATTAGATGATTTTACATTAAGGTCAATATAAGAATTCACGGAAATTCTATCACATTTGTTCAATTTACGTCGCTCCTATTTCAGATAGCGTACTGGGCTAGGCGGCATCTCAAAGCGCATGAAATGACGAGTGAAATGCACCATTAGACTTCTATGGTAGGGCGAACAGAGACCCGATTAGATCATTTTATATTTTGGTTAATTTAAGAATTCAGCGAAATTCTATCACATTTGTTCAACTTACGTAGTTCCTATTCACATAGCGTATTGGGCTAAGCGGCATCTCAAAGCGCAAGAAATGGCGAGTGAAATGAACTATTAGACTTCTAGGATGAGGCAAACAGAGACCCGATTAGATCATTTTAAATTACGGTTAATATAAGAAGTCGGCGTAATTCTATCACATTTGTTCAACTTACGTCGCTCCTATTTCAGATAGCGTACTGGGCTAGGCGGCATCTTAAAGCGCGTGGAATGGCGAGTAAAATGCACTACTAAACTTCTATGATAAGACAATCAGAGACACGATTAGATAATTTTATATTTTGTTTAATATCAGATTTCAGGGAAATTGTATCACATTTGTTCAATTTACGTCGCTCCTATTTCAGATAGCGTATTGGGCTATGCGGCATCTCAAAGCGCATGAAATGGCGAATAAAATGCACTATTAAACTTCTAGGGTAGGGCAAACAGAGACCCGATACGATCATTTTATATTATGGTTAATTTAAGAATTCAGCGAAGTTCTATCACATTTGTTCAATTTACGTCGCGCCTATTTCAGATAGCGTATTGGGCTAAGCAGCATTTCAAAGTGCATGAAATGGCGAGTGAAATGCACTATTCAACTTCTAGGATAAGGCAAACAGAGACCCGATTAGATCATTTTATATTATGGTTAATTTAAGAACTCAGCAAAATTCTATCACATTTGTTCAACTGACGTCGCTCCTATTTCAGATATCGTACTGGGCTAGGCGGCATCTTAAAGCGCGTGGAATGGCGAGTAAAATGCACTATGAAACTTCTATGGTAGGGCAAAAAGAGACCCGATTAGATCATTTTATATTATGGTTAATTTAAGAATTCAGCAAAATTCAATCACATTTGTTCAATTTACGTCGCTCCTATTTCAGATAGCGTACTGGGCTAGGCGGCATCTTAAAGCGCGTGGAATGGCGAGTAAAATGCACTATTAAAATTCTATGATAGGGCAATCAGAGTCCCGATTAGATCATTTTATATGATGGTTAATTTAAGATGACAGCAAAATTTTATAGCATTTGTTCAACTTACGTCGCTCCTATTTCAGATAGCGTACTGGGCTAGGCGGCATCTTAAAGCGCGTGGAATGGCAAGTAAAATGCACTATTAAGCTTCTATGATAGGGCAATCAGAGACCCGATTAGATCATTTTATATGATGGTTAATATAAGAATTCAGCGAAATTCTATCACATTTTTTCAATTTACGTCGCTCCTATTTCAGATAGCGTATTGGGCTAAGCAGCATTTCAAAGCGCATGAAATGGCGAGTGAAATGCACTATTAAACTTATAGGATAAGGCAAACAGAGGCCCGATTTGATCATTTTATATTTTGTTTAATATAAGATTTCAGGGAAATTTTATCACATTTGTTCAATTTACGTCGCTCCTATTCCAGATAGCGAATTCGGCTAAGCGGCATCTCAAAGCGCATGAAATGGCGAATACAATGCACTATTAAACTTCTAGGCTAGGGCGAACAGAGCCCCGATCAGATCATTTTACATTATGGTTAATAAAAGAATTCAGCGAGATTCTATCACATTTGTTCAATTTACGTCGCTCCTATTTCAGATAGCATATTGGGCTAAGCGGCATCTCAAAGCGCATGAAATGGCGAGTGAAATGCACTATTAAGCTTCTAGGGTGGGGCGAACAGAGACCCGATTAGATCATTTTATATTATGGTTAATTTAAGAATTCAGCGAAATTCTATCACATTTGTTCAACTTACGTCGCTACTATTTCACATAGCGTATTGGGCTAAGCGGCACCTCAAGCGCAAGAAATGGCGAGTGAAATGCACTATTAGACTTCTATGGTAGGGCGAACAGAGACCCGATTGGATCATTGTACATTAAGGTTAATATAAGAATTCACGGAAATTCTGTCACATTTGTTCAATTTACGTCGCTCCTATTTCAGATAGCGTATTGGGCTATGCGGCATCTCAAAGCGCATGAAATGGCGAGTATAATGCACTATTAAACTTCTAGGGTAAGGCAAACAGAGGCCCGATTACATCATTTTATATAACGGTTAATATAAGAATGCAGCGTAATTCTATCACATTTGTTCAACTTACGTCGCTCATATTTCAGATAGCGTACTGGGCTAGGCGGCATCTTAAAGCGCATGAAATGGCGAGTAAAATGCACTGTTAAACATCTATGATAGGGCAAACAGAGGCCCGATTACATCATTTTACATTAAGGTTAATATAAGAATTCAGGGAAATTCTAACACATTTGTTCAATTTACGTCGCTCCTATTCCAGATAGCGTATTGGGCTAAGCGGCATCTCATAGCGCATGAAATGGCGAGTAAAATGCACTATTAAACTTCTAGGATAAGGCAAACAGAGACCCGATTAGATCATTTTATATTACGGATAATATAAGAATTCAGCGTAATTCTATCACATTTGTTCAATTTACGTCGCCCCTATTTCAAGTAGCGTATTGTGCTAAGCGGCATCTCAAAGCGCGTGGAATGGCGAGTAAAATACACTACTAAACTTCTATGGTAGGGCAATCAGAGACCCGATTAGATCATTTTATATTACGGTTAATATAAGAATTCGGCGTAATTCTATCACATTTGTTCAATTTACGTCGCTGCTATTCCAGATAGCATATTGTGCTTAGCGGCATCTCAAAGCGCATGAAATGACGAGTGAAATGCACTATTAAACTTCTAGGGTAGGG
>CAKAJE020000848.1:0-40483 GCA_916610135.2 Macropis europaea
TTTCACTCGTCATTTCATGCGCTTTGAGATGGCGCTTAGCCCAATACGCTATCTGAAATAGGAGCGACGTAAATTGAACAAATGTGATAGAATTTGGCTGAATTCGTAAATTAACCATAATATAATATGATCTAATCGGGTCTCTGTTTGCCCTACCCTATAAGTTTAATAGTGCATTTTACTCGCCATTTCATGCGCTTTGAGATGCCGCTTAGCCCAATACGCTATCTGAAATAGGAGCGACGTAAGTTGAACAAATGTGATAGAATTACGCTCAATTATTATATTAACCGTAATATAAAATTATCTAATCGGGTCTCTGATTGCCCTACCCTAGAAGTTTAACAGTGCATTTTACTCGCCATTTCATGCGGTTTGAGATGCCGCTTAGCCCAATACGCTATCTGAAATAGGAGCGACGTAAATTGAACAAACGTGATACAATTTCCCTGAATTCTTATATTAACCTTAATGTAAAATGATCTAATCGGTTCTCTGTTCGCCCTACCCCAGAAGTTTAATAGTGCCTTTCACTCGTCATTTCATGCGCTTTGAGATGCCGCTTAGCCCAATACGCTATCTGAAACAGGAGCGACGTAAATTGAACAATTGTGATAGAATTTCGCTGAATTCTTATATTAACCAAAATATAAAATGATCTAGTCGGGTCTCTGATTGCCCTATCATAGTAGTTTAATAGTGAATTTCACTCGTCATTTCATGCGCTTTAAGATGCCGCCTAGCCCAGTACGCTATCTGAAATTGGAGCGACGTAAATTGAACAAATGTGATAGAATTTTGCTGACATCTTGAATTAACGATAATATAAAATGATCTAATCGGGTCCCTGTTTGCCCTACCCTACAAGTTTAGCAGTGCATTTTACTCGCCATTTCATGCGCTTTGAGATGCCGCTTAGCCCAATACGATATCTGAAATAGGACCGACGTAAATTGAACAAATGTGATAGAATTTTGCTGACATCTTGAATTAACCATAATATAAAATGATCAAATCGGGTCTCTGTTTGCCCTACCCAAGAAGTTTAATAGTGCATTTCTCTCGTCATTTCATGCGCTTTGAGATGCCGCTTAGCCCAATACGCTATCTGAAATAGGAGCGACGTAAATTCAACAAATGTGATAGAATTTCGCTGAATTCTTAAATTAACCATAATATAAAATTATCTAATCGGATCTCTGTTCGCCCTACCCGAGAAGATTACTAGTGCATTTTACTCGCCATTTCATGCGCTTTGAGATGCCGCTTAGCCCAATACGCTATCTGAAATAGGAGCGACGTAAATTGAACAAACGTGATAGAATTTCCCTGAATACTTACATTAACCTTAATGTAAAATGATCTAATCGGGTCTCTGTTCGCCCTACCCTAGAAGATTAATAGTGCATTTCACTCTCCATTTCATGCGCTTTGAGATGCCGCTTAGCCCAATACGCTATCTGCAATAGGAGCGACGTAAATAGAACAAATGTGAGAGAATCTCGCTGAATTCTTATATTAACCTTAATGTAAAATGATCTAATCGGGTCTCTGTTCGCCCTACCCTAGAAGATTAATAGTGCATTTCACTCGTCATTTCATGCGCTTTGAGATGCCGCTGAGCCCAATAAGCTATCTGAAATAGGAGCCACGTAAATTGAACGAATGTGATAGAATTTTTCTGAATTCTTAAATAAACCATAATACGAAATGATCTAATCGGGTCGCTGTTTGCCTTACCCTAGAAGTTTAACAGTGCATTTTACTCGCTATTTCATGCGCTTTGAGATGCCGCTTAGCCCAATACGCTATCTGAAATAGGAGCGACGTAAACTGAGCAAATGTGATAGAATTTCCCTGAATACTTATATTAACCTTAATGTAAAATGATCTAATCGGGTCTCTGTTCGCCCTACCCGAGAAGATTAATAGTGCATTTCACTCGTCATTTCATGCGCTTTGAGATGCCGCTTAGCCCAGTACGCTATCTGAAATAGGAGCGATGTAAATTGAACGAATGTGATAGAATTTCGATGAATTCTTGAATTAACCATAATATAAAATGATCTAATCAGGTCTCTGTTCGCCCTAGCCTAGAAGTTTAATAGTGCATTTTATTCGCCATTTCATGCGCTTTGAGATGCCGCTTAGCCCAATACGCTATCTGAAATAGGAGCGACGTAAATTGAACAAATGTGATAGAATTTCCCTGAAATCTTATAGTAAACAAAATATAAAATGATCTAATCGGGTCTCTGATTGCCCTATCATAGAAGTTTAATAGCGCATTTTACTCGCCATTCCACGCGCTTCAAGTTGCCGCCTAGCCCAGTACGCTATCTGAAATAGGAGCTACGTAAGTTGAACAAATGTCACAGAATTACGCTGAATTCTTATATTAACCGTAATATAAAATGATCTAATCGGGTCTCTGATTGCCGTATCATAGAAGTTTAGTAGCGCATTTTACTCGCCATTCCTCGCGCTTTAAGATGCCGCCTATCCGGGTACGCTATCTGAAATAGGAGCGACGTAAATTGAACGAATGTGATAGAATTTTTCTGAATTCTTAAATTAACCATAATATGAAATGACCTAATCGGGTCTCTGTTTGCCCTACCCTAGAAGTTTAATAGTACATTTTACTCGCCATTTCTTGCGCTTTGAGATGCCGCTTAGCCCAATACGCTATCTGAAATATCAGCGACGTAAATTGAACAAATGTGAGAGAATTTCGCTGAATTCTTAAATTAACCTTAATGTAAAATGATCTATTCGGGTCTCTGTTCGCCCTACCCTAGAAGATTACTAGTGCATGTCACACGTCATTTCATGCGCTTTGAGATGCCGCTTAGCTCAATAAGCTATCTGAAATAGGAGCGACGTAAATTGGACAAATGTTATAGAATTTCCCTGAATACTTATTAACCTTAATGTAAAATGATCTAATCGGGTCTCTGTTTGCCCTACCCTAGAAGTTTAACAGTGCATTTTACTCGCCATTTCATGCGCTTTGAGATGCCGCTTAGCCCAATACGCTATCTCAAATAATAGCGACGTAAATTGAACAAACGTGATAGAATTTCCCTGAATACTTATATTAACCTTAATGTAAAATGATCTAATCGGGTCTCTGTTCGCCCTACCCTAGAAGATTAATAGTGCATCTCACTCTCCATTTCATGCGCTTTGAGATGCCGCTTAGCCCAATACGCTATCTGCAATAGGAGCGACGTAAATAGAACAATTGTGATAGAATTTCGCTGAATTCTTATATTAACCAAAATATAAAATGATCTAATCGGCTCTCTGATTGCCGTATCATAGAAGTGTAGTAGTGCATTTTACTCGCCATTCTTCGCGTTTTAAGATGCCGCCTAGCCCAGTACGCTAGCTGAAATAGGAACGACGTAAATTGCACAAATGTGATAGAATTTCCCTGAATACTTATATTAACCTTAATATAAATTGATCTAATCGGGTCTCTGTTTGCCCTCCCCTAGAAGTTTAATAGTGCATTTTACTCGCCATTTCATGCGCTTTGAGATGCCGCTTAGCCCAATAAGCTATCTGAAATTGAAGCGACGTTAATTGAACAAATGTGATAGAATTTCGCTGAATTCTTATATTAACCAAAATATAAAATGATCTAATCGGGTCTCTGATTGCCCTATCATAGAAGTTTAATAGTGCATTTTACTCGCCATTACACACTCTTTAAGATGCCGCTTAGACCAATACGCTATCTGAAATATCAGCGACGTAAATTGAACAAATGTGAGAGAATTTCGCTGAATTCTTATATTAACCGTAATATAAAATTATCTAATCGGGTCTCTGTTTGCCCTACCCTAGATGTTTAATGGTGCACTTTGCTCGCCATTTCATGCGCTTTGAGATGGCCGTTAGCCCAATACGCTATCTGAAATAGGAGCGACGTAAATTGAACAATTGTGATAGAATTTCGCTGAATTCTTATATTAACCAAAATATAAAATGATCTAGTCGGGTCTCTGATTGCCCTATCATAGAAGTTTAATAGTGCATTTAGCTCGCCTTTCCACACGCTTAAAGATGCCGCCTATCCCAGTACGCTATCTGAAATTGGAGCGACGTAAATTGAACAAATGTGATAGAATTTGGCTGAATTCTTAAATTAACCATAACATAAAATGATCTAATCGGGTCTCTGTTTGCCCTACCCTAGAAGTTTAATAGTGCATTTTACTCGCCATTTCTTGCGCTTTGAGATGCCGCTTTGCCCAATAAGCTATCTGAAATAGGAGCGACGTAAATTGAACAAATGTGAGAGAATTTCGCTGAATTCTTATATTAACCTTAATGTAAAATGTTCTAATCGGGTCTCTGTTCGCCCTACCCTTGAAGATTAATAGTGCATTTCACTCGTCATTTCATGCGCTTTGAGATGGCGCTTGGCCCAATACGCTATCTGAAATAGGAGCGACGTAAATTGAACAAATGTGATAGAATTTGGCTGAATTCGTAAATTAACCATAATATAATATGATCTAATCGGGTCTCTGTTTGCCCTACCCTATAAGTTTAATAGTGCATTTTACTCGCCATTCCATGCGCTTTGAGATGCCGCTTAGCCCAATACGCTATCTGAAATAGGAGCGACGTAAATTGAACAAATGTGATAGAATTTTGCTGAATTCGTAAATTAACCATAATGTAATATGATCTAATCGGGTCTCTGTTTGCCCTACCCTATAAGTTTAATAGTGCATTTTACTCGCCATTTCATGCGCTTTGAGATGCCGCTTAGCCCAATACGCTATCTGAAATAGGAGCGACGTAAATTGAACAAATGTGATAGAATTTCCCTGAATACTTATATTAACCTTAATGCAAAATGATCTAATCGGGTCTCTGTTCGCCCTACCCTAGAAGTGTAATAGTGCATTTCACTCGCCATTTCATGCGCTTTGAGATGCCGCTTAGCCCAATACGCTATCTGAAATAGGAGCGACGTAAATAGAACAATTGTGATAGAATTTCGCTGAATTCTTATATTAACCAAAATATAAAATGATCTAATCGGGTCTCTGATTGCCCTATCATAGAAGTTTAATAGTGCATTTTACTCGCCAATCCACGCGCTTTAAGATTCCGCCTAGCCCAGTACGCTATCTGAAATAGGAGCGACGTAAATTGAACAATTGTGATAGAATTTGGCTGAATTCTTAAATTAACCATAATATAAAATGATCTAATCGGGTCTCTGTTTGCCCTACCCTAGAAGTTTAATAGTGCATTTTACTCGCCATTTCATGCGCTTTGAGATGGCGCTTACCCCAATACGCTATCTGAAATAGGACCGACGTAAATTGAACAAATGTGATAGAATTTGGCTGAATTCTTAAATTAACCATAATATAAAATGATCTAATCGGATCTCTGTTTGCCTTACCCTAGAAGTTTAATAGTGCATTTTACTCGCCATTTCATGCGCTTTGAGATCCCGCTTAGCCTAATACGCTATCTGCAATAGGAGCGACGTAAATTGAACAAATGTGATAGAATTTCGCTGAATTCTTAAATTAACCATAACATAAAATGATCTAATCGGGTCTCTGTCTGCCCTATCATAGAAGTTTAATAGTGCATTTCACTCGTCATTTCATGCGCTTTGAGATGCCGCATAGCCCAGTACGCTATCTGAAATAGGAGCGACGTAAGTTGAACAAATGTGATAGAATTACGCTCAATTATTATATTAACCGTAATATAAAATTATCTAATCGGGTCTCTGTTTGCCCTACCCTAGAAGTTTAACAGTGCATTTTACTCGCCATTTCATGCGGTTTGAGATGCCGCTTAGCCCAATACGCTATCTGAAATAGGAGCGACGTAAATTGAACAAACGTGATACAATTTCCCTGAATTCTTATATTAACCTTAATATAAAATGATCTAATCGGTTCTCTGTTCGCCCTACCCCAGAAGTTTAATAGTGCCTTTCACTCGTCATTTCATGCGCTTTGAGATGCCGCTTAGCCCAATACGCTATCTGAAACAGGAGCGACGTAAATTGAACAATTGTGATAGAATTTCGCTGAATTCTTATATTAACCAAAATATAAAATGATCTAGTCGGGTCTCTGATTGCCCTATCATAGTAGCTTAATAGTGAATTTCACTCGTCATTTCATGCGCTTTAAGATGCCGCCTAGCCCAGTACGCTATCTGAAATTGGAGCGACGTAAATTGAACAAATGTGATAGGATTTTGCTGACATCTTGAATTAACGATAATATAAAATGATCTAATCGGGTCCCTGTTTGCCCTACCCTACAAGTTTAGCAGTGCATTTTACTCGCCATTTCATGCGCTTTGAGATGCCGCTTAGCTCAATACGATATCTGAAATAGGACCGACGTAAATTGAACAAATGTGATAGAATTTTGCTGACATCTTGAATTAATCATAATATAAAATGATCAAATCGGGTCTCTGTTTGCCCTACCCAAGAAGTTTAATAGTGCATTTCTCTCGTCATTTCATGCGCTTTGAGATGCCGCTTATCCCAATACGCTATCTGAAATAGGAGCGACGTAAATTCAACAAATGTGATAGAATTTGGCTGAATTCTTATATTAACCGTAATATAAAATGATCTAATCGGATCTCTGTTCGCCCTACCCGAGAAGATTACTAGTGCATTTCACTCGTCATTTCATGCGCTTTGAGATGCCGCTTAGCCCAATCAGCTATCTGAAATAGGAGCGACGTAAGTTGAACAAATGTGATAGAATTTCGCTGAATTCTTATATTAACCAAAATATAAAATGATCTAATCGGGTCTCTGATAGCCCTATCATAGAAGTTTAATAGTGCATTTTACTCGCCATTTCACGCGCTTTAAGATGCCGCCTAGCCCAGTACGCTCTCTGAAATAGGAGCGACGTACGTTGAACAAATGTGATAGAATTACGCTGAATTCTTATATTAACCGTAATATAAAATTATCTAATCGGGTCTCTGTTTGCTCTACCCTAGAAGTTTAATGGTGCACTTTGCTCGCCATTTCATGCGCTTTGAGATGGCCGTTAGCCCAATACGCTATCTGAAATAGGAGCGACGTAAATTGAACAATTGTGATAGAATTTCGCTGAATTCTTATATTAACCAAAATATAAAATGATCTAGTCGGGTCTCTGATTGCCCTATCATAGAAGTTTAATAGTGCATTTAGCTCGCCTTTCCACACGCTTTAAGATGCCGCCTAGCCCAGTACGCTATCTGAAATTGGAGCGACGTAAATTGAACAAATGTGATAGAATTTGGCTGAATTCTTAAATTAACCATAACATAAAATGATCTAATCGGGTCTCTGTTTGCCCTACCCTAGAAGTTTAATAGTGCATTTTACTCGCCATTTCTTGCGCTTTGAGATGCCGCTTTGCCCAATAAGCTATCTGAAATAGGAGCGACGTAAATTGAACAAATGTGAGAGAATTTCTCCTGAATTCTTATATTAACCTTAATGTAAAATGTTCTAATCTGGTCTCTGTTCGCCCTACCCTTGAAGATTAATAGTGCATTTCACTCGTCATTTCATGCGCTTTGAGATGCCGCTGAGGCCAATACGCTATCTGAAATAGCAGCGACGTAAGTTGAACAAATGTGATAGAATTTCGCTGAATTCTTATATTAACCAAAATATAAAATGATCTAATCGGGTCTCTGATGGCCCTATCACAGAAGTTTATTAGTGCATTTTACCCGCCATTCCACGCGCTTTAAGATGCCTCCTGGCCCAGTACGCTATCTGAAATAGGAGCGACGTACGTTGAACAAATGTGATAGAATTACGCAGAATTCTTATATTAACCGTAATATAAAATGAACGAATCGGGTCTCTGTTTGCCTTATCCTAGAAGTTTAATAGTGCATTTTACTCGCCATTTCATGCGCATTGAGATGCCGCTTAGCCCAATACGCTATCTGAAATATCAGCGACGTAAATTGAACAAATGTGATAGTATTTCGCTGAATTCTTAAACTAACCATAATATAAAATGATCTAATCGGGTCTCTGTTTGCCCTACCCTAGAAGCTTAATAGTGCATTTCACTCGTCAATTCATACGCTTTGCGATGCCGCTTAGCCCAATACGCTATCTGAAATAGGAGCGACGTAAATTGAACAAATGTGATAGAATTTCGCTGAATCCTTATATTAACCAAAATATAAAATGATCTAATCGGCTCTCTGATTGCCGTATCATAGAAGTTTAGTAGTGCATTTTACTCGCCCTTCCACGCGCTTTAAGATGCAGCCAAGCCCAGTACGCTATCTGAAATAGGAGCGACGTAAATTGAACAATTGTGATAGAATTTTGCTGAATTCTTAAATTAAACGTAACATAAAATGATCTAATCGGGTCTCTGTTTGCCCTACCCTAGAAGTTTATAAGTGCATTTTACTCGCCATTTCATGCGCTTTGAGATGCCGCTCAGCCCAATACGCTATCTGAAATAGGAGCGACGTAAATTGAACAAATGTGATAGAATTACGCTGAATTCTTAAATTAACCATAACATAAAATGATCTAATCGGGTCTCTGTTTGCCCTACCCTAGAAGTTTAATAGTGCATTTTACTCGCCATTTCATGCGCTTTGAGATGCCGCATAGCCCAATACGCTATCTGAAATAGGAGCGACGTAAATTGAACAAATGTGATAGAATTTCCGTGAATCCTTATATTAACCTTAATGTAAAATGATCTATTCGGGTCTCTGTTCGCCCGACCATAGAAGTCTAATGGTGCATTTCACTCGCAATTTCATGCGCTTTGTGATGCCGCTTAGCCCAATACGCTATCTGAAATAGGAGCGACGTAAGTTGAACAAATGTGATAGAATTTCGCTGAATTCTTCTATTAACCATAATGTAAAATGATCTGATCGGGTCTCTGTTCGCCCTAGCCTAGAAGTTTAATAGTGCATTTTATTCGCCACTTCATGCGCTTTGAGATGCCGCTCAGCCGAATACGCTATCTGAAATAGGAGCGACGTAAATTGAACAAATGTGATACTATTTCCCTGAAATCTAATATTAAACAAAATATAAAATGATCTAATCGAGTCTCTGATTGCCCTATCATAGAAGATTAGTAGTGCATTTTACTCGCCATTCCACGCGCTTTAAGATGCCGCCTAGCCCAGTACGCTATCTGAAATAGGAGCGACGTAACTTGAACAAATGTGATAGAATTACGCTGAATTCTTATATTAACCGTAATATAAAATGATCTAATCGGGTCTCTGTTTGCCTTATCCTAGAAGTTTAATAGCGCATTTTACTCGCCATTTCATGCGCTTTGAGATGCCGCTCAGCCCAATACGCTATCTGGAATAGGAGCGACGTAAATTGAACAAATGTGATAGAATTTCGCTGAATTCTTAAATTAACCATAATATAAAATGATCTAATCGGGTCTCTGCTTGCCCTACCCTAGAAGTTTAATAGTGCATTTCACTCGTCACTTCATGCGCTTTGAGATGCCGCTAAGCCCAATAAGCTATCTGTAATAGGAGCGACGTAAATTGAACAAATGTGATAGAATTTCGCAGAATTCTTATGTTAACCAAAATATGAAATGATCTAATCTGATCTCTGTTCGCCATAGCCTAGAAGTTTAATAGTGCATTTTGTTCGCCGTTGCATGCGCTTTGTGATGCCGCGTAGCCCAATACGCTATCTGAAATAGGAGCGACGTAAGATGAACAAATGTGATAGGATTTCGCTGAATTCTTAAATTAACCATAATATAAAATGATCTAATCGGGTCTCTGCTTGCCCTACCCTAGAAGTTTAATAGTGCATTTCGCTCGTCACTTCATGCGCTTTGAGATGCCGCTTAGCCCAATACGCTATCTGAAATATCAGCGACGTAAATTGAACAAATGTGATAGAATTTCCCTGAAATCTTATATTAATCAAAATATAAAATGATCTAATCGGGTCTCTGATTGCCCTATCATAGAAGTTTAATAGTGCATTTTACTCGCCAATCCACGCGCTTTAAGATTCCGCCTAGCCCAGTACACTATCTGAAATAGGAGCGACGTAAATTGAACAAATGTGATAGAATTTGGCTGAATTCTTAAATTAACCATAATATAAAATGATCTAATCGGGTCTCTGTTTACCCTACCCTAGAAGATTAATAGTGCATTTTACTCGCCATTTCATGCGCTTTGAGATGGCGCTTAGCCCAATACGCTATCTGAAGTAGGAGCGACGTAAATTGAACGAATGTGATAGAATTTCGCTGGATTCTTATATTAACCAAAATATAAAATGATCTAATCTGGTCTCTGATGGCCCTATCATAGAAGTTTAATAGGGCATTTTACTCGCCATTTCGTGCGCTTTAAGATGCCGCCTAGCCCAGTACGCTATCTGAAATAGGAGCGACGTAAGTTGAACAAATGTGATAGAATTACGCTGAATTCTTATATTAACCGTAATATAAAATGATCTAATCGGGTCTCTGCTAGCCCTATCATAGAAGTTTAATAGTGCATTTTACCCGCCATTCCACGCGCTTTAAGATGCCGCCTAGCCTAGTACGCTATCTGAAATAGGAGCGACGTACGTTGAACAGATGTGATAGAATTACGCTGAATTCTTATATTAACCAAAATATAAAATGATCTAATCTGGTCTCTGATGGCCCTATCATAGAAGTTTAATAGGGCATTTTACTCGCCATTTCGTGCGCTTTAAGATGCCGCCTAGCCCAGTACGCTATCTGAAATAGGAGCGACGTAAGTTGAACAAATGTGATAGAATTACGCTGAATTCTTATATTAACCGTAATATAAAATGATCTAATCGGGTCTCTGCTAGCCCTATCATAGAAGTTTAATAGTGCATTTTACCCGCCATTCCACGCGCTTTAAGATGCCGCCTAGCCTAGTACGCTATCTGAAATAGGAGCGACGTACGTTGAACAAATGTGATAGAATTACGCTGAATTCTTATATTAACCGTAATATAAAATGATCGAATCGGGTCTCTGTTTGCCTTATCCTAGAAGTTTAATAGTGCATTTTACTCGCCATTTCATGCGCATTGAGATGCCGCTTAGCCCAATACGCTACCTGAAATATCAGCGACGTAAATTGAACAAATGTGAGAGACTTTCGCTGAATTCTTATATTAACCTTAATGTAAAGTGTTGTAATCGGGTCTCTGTTCGCCCTACCCTAGAAGATTAATAGTGCATTTTACTCGCCAATCCACGCGCTTTAAGATTCCGCTTAGCCCAATACGCTATCTGGAATAGGAGCGACGTAAATTGAACAAATGTGATAGAATTTCGCTGAATTCTTAAATTAACCATAATATAAAATGATCTAATCGGGTCTCTGCTTGCCCTACCCTAGAAGTTTAATAGGGCATTTCACTCGTCACTTCATGCGCTTTGAGATGCCGCTAAGCCCAATAAGCTATCTGTAATAGGAGCGACGTAAATTGAACAAATGTGATAGAATTTCGCAGAATTCTTATGTTAACCAAAATATAAAATGATCTAATCTGATCTCTGTTCGCCATAGCCTAGAAGTTTAATAGTGCATTTTGTTCGCCATTTCATGCGCTTTGTGATGCCGCTTAGCCCAATACGCTATCTGAAATAGGAGCGACGTAAATTGAACAAATGTGATAGAATTTCCCTGAAATCTTATATTAAACAAAATATAAAATGATCTAATCGGGTCTCTGATTGCTCTATCATAGAAGTTTAGTAGTGCATTTTACTCGCCCTTCCACGCGCTTTAAGCTGCCGCCTAGGTCAGTAGGCTATCTGAAATAGGAGCGACGTAAGATGAACAAATGTGATAGGATTTCGCTGAATTCTTAAATTAACCATAATATAAAATGATCTAATCGTGTCTCTGCTTGCGCTACCCTCGAAGTTTAATAGTGCATTTCGCTCGTCACTTCATGCGCTTTGAGATGCCGCTTAGCCCAATACGCTATCTGAAATATCAGCGACGTAAATTGAACAAATGTGATAGAATTTCCCTGAAATCTTATATTAATCAAAATATAAAATGATCTAATCGGGTCTCTGATTGCCCTATCATAGCAGTTTAATAGTGCATTTTACTCGCCAATCCACGCGCTTTAAGATTCCGCCTAGCCCAGTATGCAATCTGAAATATGAGCGACGTAAATTGAAAAAATGTGATAGAATTTGGCTGAATTCTTAAATTAACCATAATATAAAATGATCTAATCGGGTCTCTGTTTGCCCTACCCTAGAAGTTTAATAGTGTATTTTACTCGCCATTTCATGCGCTTTGAGATGCCGCTTAGCCCAAAACGCATCTGAAATAGGAGCGACGTAAGTTGAACAAATGTGATAGAATTTCCCTGAATTCTTATATTAACCTTAATGTAAAATGAACTAATCGAGTCTTTGTTCGCCCTACCCTAGAAGTTTAGCAGTGCATTTTACTCGCCATTTCATGCGCTTTGAGATGCCGCTTAGCCCAATACGATATCTGCAATAGGAGCGACGTAAATTGAACACATGTGATAGACTTACGCTGAATTCTTATATTAACCTTAATGTAAAATGATCTAATCGGGTCTTTGTTCGCCCTACCCTAGAAGTTAAATAGTGCATTTCACTCGTCATTTCATGCGCTTTGAGATGCCGCTTCGCCCAATAAGCTATCTGAAATAGGAGCGACGTAAATTGAACAACTGTGATAGACTTACGCTGAATTCTTATATTAACCGTATTATAAAATGATCTAATCGGGTCTCTGTTTGCCTTACCCTAGAAGATTAATAGTGCATTTTACTCGCCATTTCATGCGCTTTGAGATGCCGCTTAGCCCAATACGCTATCTGAAATAGGAGCGACGTAAATTGAACAATTGTGATAGAATTTCGCTGAATTCTTATATTAACCAAAATATAAAATGATCTAGTCGGGTCTCTGATTGCCCTATCATAGTAGTTTAATAGTGAATTCCACTCGTCATTTCATGCGCTTTAAGATGCCGCCTAGCCCAGTACGCTATCTGAAATTGGAGCGACGTAAATTGAACAAATGTGATAGAATTTTGCTGACATCTTGAATTAACGATAATATAAAATGATCTAATCGGGTCCCTGTTTGCCCTACCCTACAAGTTTAGCAGTGCATTTTACTCGCCATTTCATGCGCTTTGAGATGCCGCTTAGCCCAATACGATATCTGAAATAGGAGCGACGTAAATTGAACAAATGTGATAGAATTTTGCTGACATCTTGAATTAACCATAATATAAAATGATCAAATCGGGTCTCTGTTTGCCCTACCCAAGAAGTTTAATAGTGCATTTCTCTCGTCATTTCATGCGCTTTGAGATGCCGCTTAGCCCAATACGCTATCTGAAATAGGAGCGACGTAAGTTCAACAAATGTGATAGAATTTCCCTGAAATCTTATATTAAACAAAATATAAAATGATCTAAACGGGACTCTGATTGCCCTATCATAGAAGTTTAGAAGTGCATTTTACTCGCCCTTCCACGCGCTTTAAGATGCCGTCTAGCCCAGTACGCTATCTCAAATAGGAGCCACGTATGTTGAACAAATGTGATAGAATTTCGCTGAATTCTTATATTAACCAAAATATAAAATGATCTAATCGGGTCTCTGATAGCCCTATCATAGAAGTTTAATAGTGCATTTTACTCGCCATTTCACGAGCTTTAAGATGCCGCCTAGCCCAGTACGCTATCTGAAATTGGATCGACGTAAATTAAACAAATGTGACAGAATTTTGCTGACATCTTAAATTAACCATAATATAAAATGATCTAATCGGGTCTCTGTTTGCCCTACCCTACATGTTTAGCAGTGCATTTTACTCGCCATTCCATGCGCTTTGAGATGCCGCTTAGCCCAATACGCTATCTGAAATAGGAGCGACGTATAAATTGAAAAAATGTGATAGAATTTGGCTGAATTCTTAAATTAACCATAATATAAAATGATCTAATCGGGTCTCTGTTTGCCCTACCCTAGAAGTTTAATAGTGTATTTTACTCGCCATTTCATGCGCTTTGAGATGCCGCTTAGCCCAATACGCATCTGAAATAGGAGCGACGTAAGTTGAACCAATGTGATAGAATTTCCCTGAATTCTTATATTAACCTTAATGTAAAATAAACTAATCGGGTCTTTGTTCGCCCTACCTTAGAAGTTTAGCAGTGCATTTTACTCGCCATTTCATGCGCTTTGAGATGCCGCTTAGCCCAATACGATATCTGCAATAGGAGCGACGTAAATTGAACACATGTGATAGAATTTCGCTGAATTATTATATTAACCGTAATATAAAATTATCTAATCGGGTCTCTGTTTGCCCTACCCTAGAAGTTTAATGGTGCACTTTGCTCGCCATTTCATGCGCTTTGAGATGGCCGTTAGCCCAATACGCTATCTGAAATAGGAGCGACGTAAATTGAACAAATGTGATAGAATTGCCCTGAATTCTTATATTAACCTTAATGTAAAATGATCTAATCGGGTCTTTGTTCGCCCTACCCTAGAAGTTAAATAGTGCATTTCACTCGTCATTTCATGCGCTTTGAGATGCCGCTTAGCCCAATAAGCTATCTGAAAGAGGAGCGACGTAAATTGAACAAATGTGATAGACTTACGCTGAATTCTTATATTAACCGTATTATAAAATGATCTAATCGGGTCTCTGTTTGCCTTACCCTAGAAGATTAATAGTGCCTTTTACTCGCCATTTCATGCGCTTTGAGATGCCGCTTAGCCCAATACGCTATCTGAAATAGGAGCGACGTAAATTGAACAATTGTGATAGAATTTCGCTGAATTCTTATATTAACCAAAATATAAAATGATCTAGTCGGGTCTCTGATTGCCCTATCATAGTAGTTTAATAGTGAATTTCACTCGTCATTTCATGCGCTTTAAGATGCCGCCTAGCCCAGTACGCTATCTGAAATTGGAGCGACGTAAATTGAACAAAATGTGATAGAATTTTGCTGACATCTTGAATTAACGATAATATAAAATGATCTAATCGGGTCTCTGTTTGCCCTACCCTACAAGTTTAGCAGTGCATTTTACTCGCCATTCATGCGCTTTGAGATGCCGCTTAGCCCAATACGATATCTGAAATAGGACCGACGTAAATTGAACAAATGTGATAGAATTTCCCTGAATTTCTTATATTAACCTTAATGGTAAAATGATCTAAACGGACTCTGATTGCCCTATCATAGAAGTTTAGTTGTGCATTTTGCTCGCCCTTCCACGCGCCTTTAAGATGCCGCCTAGGTCAGTAGGCTATCTGAAATAGGAGCGACGTAAGATGAACAAATGTGATAGGATTTCGCTGAATTCTTAAATTAACCATAATATAAAATGATCTAATCGGGTCTCTGCTTGCCCTATCATAGAAGATTAATAGTGCATTTTACTCGCCATTTCATGCGCTTTAAGATTCCGCCTAGCCCAGTACACTATCTGAAATAGGAGCGACGTAAATTGAACAAATGTGATAGAATTTGGCTGAATTCTTAAATTAACCATAATATAAAATGATCTAATCGGGTCTGTGTTTACCCTACCCTAGAAGATTAATAGTGCATTTTACTCGCCATTTCATGCGCTTTGAGATGGCGCTTAGCCCAATACGCTATCTGAAGTAGGAGCGACGTAAATAGAACGAATGTGATAGAATTTCGCTGGATTCTTATATTAACCAAAATATAAAATGATCTAATCTGGTCTCTGATGGCCCTATCATAGAAGTTTAATAGGGCATTTTACTCGCCATTTCGTGCGCTTTAAGATGCCGCCTAGCCCAGTACGCTATCTGAAATAGGAGCGACGTAAGTTGAACAAATGTGATAGAATTACGCTGTATTCTTATATTAACCGAAATATAAAATGATCTAATCGGGTCTCTGCTAGCCCTATCATAGAAGTTTAATAGTGCATTTTACCCGCCATTCACGCGCTTTAAGATGCCGCCTAGCCAAGTACGCTATCTGAAATAGGAGCGACGTACGTTGAACAAATGTGATAGAATTACGCTGAATTCTTATATTAACCGTAATATAAAATGAATCGAATCGGGTCTCTGTTTGCCTTATCCTAGAAGTTTAATAGTGCATTTTACTCGCCATTTCATGCGCATTGAGATGCCGCTTAGCCCAATACGCTATCTGAAATATCAGCGACGTAAATTGAACAAATGAGAGAGACTTTCGCTGAATTCTTATATTAACCTTAATGTAAAGTGTTCTAATCGGGTCTCTGTTCGCCCTACCCTAGAAGATTATAGTGCATTTTACTCGCCAATCCACGCGGCTTTAAGATTCCGCCTAGCCCAGTACGCTATCTGAAATAGGAGCGACGTAAATTGTACAAATGTGATAGAATTTGGCTGAATTCTTAAATTAACCATAATATAAATGATCTAATCGGGTCTCTGTTTGCCCTACCCTAGAAGTTTAATAGTGCATTTTACTCGCCATTTCATGCGCTTTGAGATGCCGCATAGCCCAATACGCTATCTGAAATAGGAGCGACGTAAATTGAACAAATGTGATAGAATTTCCGTGAATCCTTATATTAACCTTAATGTAAAATGATCTAATCGGGTCTCTGTTCGCCCTACCATAGGAGTCTAACGGTGCATTTCACTCGCCATTTCATGCGCTTTGAGATGCCGCTTAGCCCAATACGATATCTGAAATTGGAGCGACGTAAATTGAACAAATGTGATAGAATTTTGCTGACATCTTGAATTAACCATAATATAAAATGATCAAATCGGGTCTCTGTTTGCCCTACCCAAGAAGTTTAATAGTGCATTTCTCTCGTCATTTCATGCGCTTTGAGATGCCGCTTAGCCCAATACGCTATCTGAAATAGGAGCGACGTAAATTCAACAAATGTGATAGAATTTCCCTGAAATCTTATATTAAACAAAATATAAAATGATCTAAACGGGACTCTGATTGCCCTATCATAGAAGTTTAGAAGTGCATTTTACTCGCCCTTCCACGCGCTTTAAGATGCCGTCTAGCCCAGTACGCTATCTCAAATAGGAGCCACGTATGTTGAACAAATGTGATAGAATTTCGCTGAATTCTTATATTAACCAAAATATAAAATGATCTAATCGGGTCTCTGATAGCCCTATCATAGAAGTTTAATAGTGCATTTTACTCGCCATTTCACGAGCTTTAAGATGCCGCCTAGCCCAGTACGCTATCTGAAATTGGATCGACGTAAATTAAACAAATGTGACAGAATTTTGCTGACATCTTAAATTAACCATAATATAAAATGATCTAATCGGGTCTCTGTTTGCCCTACCCTACATGTTTAGCAGTGCATTTTACTCGCCATTCCATGCGCTTTGAGATGCCGCTTAGCCCAATACGCTATCTGAAATAGGAGCGACGTAAATTGAAAAAATGTGATAGAATTTGGCTGAATTCTTAAATTAACCATAATATAAAATGATCTAATCGGGTCTCTGTTTGCCCTACCCTAGAAGTTTAATAGTGTATTTTACTCGCCATTTCATGCGCTTTGAGATGCCGCTTAGCCCAATATGCATCTGAAATAGGAGCGACGTAAGTTGAACCAATGTGATAGAATTTCCCTGAATTCTTATATTAACCTTAATGTAAAATAAACTAATCGGGTCTTTGTTCGCCCTACCTTAGAAGTTTAGCAGTGCATTTTACTCGCCATTTCATGCGCTTTGAGATGCCGCTTAGCCCAATAAGCTATCTGAAAGAGGAGCGACGTAAATTGAACAAATGTGATAGACTTACGCTGAATTCTTATATTAACCGTATTATAAAATGATCTAATCGGGTCTCTGTTTGCCTTACCCTAGAAGATTAATAGTGCCTTTTACTCGCCATTTCATGCGCTTTGAGATGCCGCTTAGCCCAATACGCTATCTGAAATAGGAGCGACGTAAATTGAACAATTGTGATAGAATTTCGCTGAATTCTTATATTAACCAAAATATAAAATGATCTAGTCGGGTCTCTGATTGCCCTATCATAGTAGTTTAATAGTGAATTTCACTCGTCATTTCATGCGCTTTAAGATGCCGCCTAGCCCAGTACGCTATCTGAAATTGGAGCGACGTAAATTGAACAAATGTGATAGAATTTTGCTGACATCTTGAATTAACGATAATATAAAATGATCTAATCGGGTCCCTGTTTGCCCTACCCTACAAGTTTAGCAGTGCATTTTACTCGCCATTTCATGCGCTTTGAGATGCCGCTTAGCCCAATACGATATCTGAAATAGGACCGACGTAAATTGAACAAATGTGATAGAATTTCCCTGAATTCTTATATTAACCTTAATGTAAAATGATCTAAACGGGACTCTGATTGCCCTATCATAGAAGTTTAGTTGTGCATTTTGCTCGCCCTTCCACGCGCTTTAAGATGCCGCCTAGGTCAGTAGGCTATCTGAAATAGGAGCGACGTAAGATGAACAAATGTGATAGGATTTCGCTGAATTCTTAAATTAACCATAATATAAAATGATCTAATCGGGTCTCTGCTTGCCCTATCATAGAAGATTAATAGTGCATTTTACTCGCCATTTCATGCGCTTTAAGATTCCGCCTAGCCCAGTACACTATCTGAAATAGGAGCGACGTAAATTGAACAAATGTGATAGAATTTGGCTGAATTCTTAAATTAACCATAATATAAAATGATCTAATCGGGTCTCTGTTTACCCTACCCTAGAAGATTAATAGTGCATTTTACTCGCCATTTCATGCGCTTTGAGATGGCGCTTAGCCCAATACGCTATCTGAAGTAGGAGCGACGTAAATAGAACGAATGTGATAGAATTTCGCTGGATTCTTATATTAACCAAAATATAAAATGATCTAATCTGGTCTCTGATGGCCCTATCATCAGAAGTTTAATAGGGCAATTCTACTCGCCATTTCGTGCGCTTTAAGATGCCGCCTAGCCCAGTACGCTATCTGAAATAGGAGCGACGTAAGTTGAACAAATGTGATAGAATTACGCTGAATTCTTATATTAACCGAAATATAAAATGATCTAATCGGGTCTCTGCTAGCCCTATCATAGAAGTTTAATAGTGCATTTTACCCGCCATTCCACGCGCTTTAAGATGCCGCCTAGCCAAGTACGCTATCTGAAATAGGAGCGACGTACGTTGAACAAATGTGATAGAATTACGCTGAATTCTTATATTAACCGTAATATAAAATGATCGAATCGGGTCTCTGTTTGCCTTATCCTAGAAGTTTAATAGTGCATTTTACTCGCCATTTCATGCGCATTGAGATGCCGCTTAGCCCAATACGCTATCTGAAATATCAGCGACGTAAATTGAACAAATGTGAGAGACTTTCGCTGAATTCTTATATTAACCTTAATGTAAAGTGTTCTAATCGGGTCTCTGTTCGCCCTACCCTAGAAGATTAATAGTGCATTTTACTCGCCATTCCACGCGCTTTAAGATGCCGCATAGCCCAGTACGCTATCTGAAATAGGAGCGACGTAACTTGAACAAATGTGATCGAATTACGCTGAATTCTTATATTAACCGTAATATAAAATGATCTAATCGGGTCTCTGTTTGCCTTACCCTAGAAGATTAATAGTGCATTTTACTCGCCATTTCATGCGCTTTGAGATGCCGCTTAGCCCAATACGCTATCTGAAATAGGAGCGACGTAAATTGAACAAATGTGATAGAATTTCCCTGAAATCTTATATTAAACAAAATATAAAATGATCTAATCGGGTCTCTGATTGCCCTATCATAGAAGTTTAATAGTGCATTTTACTCGCCAATCCACGCGTTTTAAGATTCCGCCTAGCCCAGTACACTATCTGAAATAGGAGCGACGTAAATTGAACAAATGTGATAGAATTTGGCTGAATTCTTAAATTAACCATAATATAAAATGATCTAATCGGGTCTCTGTTTGCCCTACCCTAGAAGTTTAATAGTGCATTTTACTCGACATTTCATGCGCTTTGAGATGGCTCTTAGCCCAATACGCTATCTGAAGTAGGAGCGACTTAAATTGAACGAATGTGATAGAATTTCGCTGGATTCTTATATTAACCAAAATATAAAATGATCTAATCTGGTCTCTGATTGCCCTATCATAGAAGTTTAATAGGGCATTTTACTCGCCATTTCGTGCGCTTTAAGATGCCGCCTAGCCCAGTACGCTATCTGAAATAGGAGCGACGTAAGTTGAACAAATGTGATAGAATTACGCTGAATTCTTATATGAACCGTAATATAAAATGATGTAATCGGGTCTCTGTTCGCCCTACCATAGAAGTCTAATGGTGCATTTCACTCGCCATTTCATGCGCTTTGAGGTGCCGCTTAGCCGAATACGCTATCTGAAATAGGAGCGACGTAAATTGAACAAATGTGATAGAATTTCGCTGAATTCTTAAATTAACCATAATATAAAATGATCCAATCGGGTCTCTGTTCGCCCTATCATAGAACTTTAATAGTGCATTTTACCCGCCATTCCACGCGCTTTAAGATGCCGCCTAGCCTAGTACGCTATCTGAAATAGGAGCGACGTACGTTGATCAAATGTGATAGAATTACGCTGAATTCTTATATTAACCGTAATATAAAATGATCGAATCGGGTCTCTGTTTGCCTTATCCTAGAAGTTTAATAGCGCATTTTACTCGCCATTTCATGCGCTTTGAGATGCCGCTTAGCCCAATACGCTATCTGAAATACGAGCGACGTAAATTGAACAAATGTGATAGAATTTCCCGGAATACTTATATTAACCTTAATGTAAAATGATCTAATCGGGACTCTGTTCGCCCTACCCTAGAAGTTTAATAGTGCATTTCACTCGTCATTTCATGCGCTTTGAGATGCCGCTTAGCCCAATACGCTATCTGAAATACGAGCGACGTAAATTGAACAAATGTGATAGAATTTTGCTGAATTCTTAAATTAACCATAACATAAAATGATCTAATCGGGTCTCTGTTTGCCCTACCCTAGAAGTTTAATAGTGCATTTTACTCGCCATTTCATGCGCTTTGTGATGCCGCGTAGCCCAATACGCTATCTGAAATAGGAGCGACGTAAATTGAACAAATGTGATAGAATTTCCCTGAATTCTTTTATTAACCTTAATGTAAAATGATCTAATCGGGTCTCTGTTCGCCCTACCCTAGAAGTTTAATAGTGCATTTCACTCGTCATTTCATGCGCTTTCAGTTGCCGCTTAGCCCAATACGCTATCTGAAATAGGAGCGACGCAAATTGAACAAATGTGATAGAATTTTCCTGAAATCTTATATTAAACAAAATATAAAATGATCTAATCGGGTCTCTGATTGCCCTAGCATAGAAGTTTAATAGTGCATTTTACTCGCCATTCCGAGCGCTTTAAGATGCCGCATAGCCCAATACGCCATCTGAAATAGGAGCGACGTAACTTGAACAAATGTGATAGAATTACGCTGCATTCTTATATTAACCGTAATATAAAATGATCTAACCGGGTATCTGTTTGCCTTATCCTAGAAGTTTAATAGTGCATTATACTCGCCATTTCATGCGCTTCGAGATGCCGCTTAGCTCAATACGCTATCTGAAATAGTAGCGACGAAAGTTGAACAAATGTGATAGAATTTCGCTGAATTATTTTATTAACCAGAATGTAAAATGATCTAATCTGGTCTCTGTTCGCCCTACCATAGAAGTCTTATAGTGCATTTCACTCGCCATTTCATGCGCTTTGAGATGCCGCTTAGCCCATTACGCTATCTGAAATAGGAGCGACCTAAATTGGACGAATGTGATAGAATTTTGCTGAATTCTTAAATTAACCATAATATAAAATGATCTAATCGGGTCTCTGCTTGCCCTACCCTAGAAGTTTAATAGTGCATTTTACTCGTCATTTCATGCGCTTTGAGATGCCGCTTAGCCCAATACGCTATCGGAAATATGAGCGACGTAAATTGAACAAATGTGATAGAATTTCGCTGAATTCTTATATTAACAAAAATATAAAATGATCTAATGGGGTCTCTGTTTGCATTATCCTAGAAGTTTAGTATTGCATTTTACTCGCCATTTCATGCGCTTTGAGATGCCGCTTAGCCCAATACGCTATCTGAAATAGGAGCGACGTAAATTGAACAAATGTGATAGAATTTCGCTGAATTCTTAAATTAACTATAATATAAAATGATCTAATCGGGTCACTGATTGCCCTATCATAGAAGTTTAATAGTGCATTTTACTCGCCATTCCACGCGCTTTAAGATAACGGCCAGCCCAGTACGCTATCTGAAATAGGAACGACGTAATTTGAAGAAATGTGATAGAATTACGCTGAATTCTTATATTAACCGTAATATAAAATGATCTAATCGGGTCTCTGTTCGCCCTACCATAGAAGTCTAATAGTGCATTTCACTCGCCATTTCATGCGCTTTGAGATGCCGCTTAGCCCAATACGCTATCTGAAATAGGAGCGACGTAAATTGAACAAATGTGATAGAATTTCCCTGAAATCTTATATTAAACAAAATATAAAAGGATCTAATCGGGTCTCTGATTGCTCTATCATAGAAGTTTAGTAGTGCATTTTACTCGCCCTTCCACGCGCTTTAAGATGCCGCATAGCCCAATACGCTATCTGAAATAGGAGCGACGTAAATTGAACAAATGTGATAGAATTTCGCTGAATTCTTATATTAACCAAAGTATAAAATGATCTAGTCTGGTCTTTGATAGCCCAATCATAGAAGGTTGATAGTGCATTTTACTCGCCATTCCACACGCTTTAAGATGCCGCGTAGCCCAGTACGCTGTCTGAAATAGGAGCGACGTAAATTGAACAAATGTGATAGAATCTCCCTGAATACTTATATTAACCTTAATGTAAAATGATCTAATCGGGACTCTGTTCGCCCTACCCTAGAAGTTTAATAGTGCATTTCACTCGTCATTTCATGCGCTTTGAGATGCCGCTTAGCCCAATACGCTATCTGAAATTCGAGCGACGTAAATTGACAAATGTGATAGAATTTCCCTGAATTCTTATATTAACCAAAATATAAAATAATCTAATCGGGTCTCTGATTGCCCTACCCTAGAAGTTTAATAGTGCATTTCACTCGTCATTTCATGCGCTTTGAGATGCCGCTAAGCCCAATAAGCTATCTGTAATAGGAGCGACGTAAATTTTACAAATGTGATAGAATTTCGTTGAATTCTTATATTAACCAAAATATAAAATGATCTAATCGGGTCTCTGATTGCCCTATCATAGAAGTTTAATAGTGCATTTTACTCCCAATTTCATGCGCTTTGAGGTGCCGCTTAACCCAATACGCTATCTGCAATAGGAGCGACGTAAATTGAACAAATGTGATAGAATATCGCTGAATTCTTAAATTAACTATAATATAAAATGATCTAATCGGGTCACTGATTGCCCTACCCTAGAAGTTTAATAGTGCATTTTACTCGCCATTTCATGCGCTTTGAGATGCCGCTTAGCCCAACACGCTATCTGAAATATGAGCGACGTAAATTGAACAAATGTGATAGAATTTCGCTGAATTCTTATATTAACAAAAATATAAAATGATCTAATCGGGTCTCTGTTTGCCTTATCCTAGAAGTTTAGTATAGCATTTTACTCGCCATTTCATGCGCTTTGAGATGCCGCTTAGCCCAATACGCTATCTGAAACAGGTGCGACGTAAATTGAACAAATGTGATAGAATTTCGCTGAATTCTTAAATTAACTATAATATAAAATGATCTAATCGGGTCACTGATTGCCCTATCATAGAAGTTTAATAGTGCATTTTACTCGCCATTCCACGTGCTTTAACATGCCGGCCAGCCCAGTACGCTATCTGAAATAGGAGCGACGTAATTTGAGGAAATGTGATAGAATTACGCTGAATTCTTATATTAACCGTAATATAAAATGATCTAATCGGGTCTCTGTTTACCCTACCCTAGGAGTTTAATAGTGCATTTTACTCGCCATTTCATGCGCTTTGAGATGCCGGTTAGCCCAATACGCTAACTGAAATAGGAGCGACGTAAATAGAACAAATGTGATAGGATTTCTCTGAAATCTTATATTAAACAAAATATAAAATAATCTAATCGGGTCTCTGACTGCCCTATCATTGAAGTTTAACAGTGCATTTTACTCGCGATTCTACGCGCTTTAAGATGCCGCCTAGCCCAGTACGCTATCCGAAATAGGAGCGACGTAAATTCAACAAATGTGATAGAATCTTGCTGAATTCTTAAATTAACCATAATATAAAATGATCTAATCGGGTCTCTGTTTACCCTACCCTAGGAGTTTAATAGTGCATTTTACTCGCCATTTCATGCGCTTTGAGATGCCGCTTAGCCCAATACGCTATCTGAAATATCAGCGACAAGAATTGAACAAATGTGATAGAATTTCCCTGAAATCTTGTATTAAACAAAATATAAAATGATCTAATCGCGTCTCTGATTGCCCCATCATACAAGTTTAATAGTGCATTTTACTCGCCACTCCACGCGCTTTAGGATGCCGCCTAGCCCAGTACGCTATCCGAAATAGGAGCGACGTAAATTGAACAAATGTGATAGAATTTTGCTGAATTCTTAAATTAACCATAATATAAAATGATCTAATCGGGTCTCTGTTTGCCCTACCCTACAAGTTTAATAGTGCATTTTGCTCGCCATTTCATGCGCTTTGAGATGCCGCTTAGCCCAAGACGCTATCTGAAATAGCAGCGACGTAAATTGAACAAATGTGATAGAATATCGCTGAATTCTTAAATTAACTATAATATAAAATGATCTAATCGGGTCACTGATTGCCATACCCTAGAAGTTTAATAGTGCATTTCACTCTTCATTTCATGCGCTTTGAGATGCCGCTTAGCCCAATACGCTATCGGAAATATGAGCGACGTAACTTGAACAAATGTGATAGAATTTCGCTGAATTCTTATATTAACAAAAATATAAAATGATCTAATCTGGTCTCTGTTCGCCCTAGCCTAGAAGTTTAATAGTGCATTTTGTTTGCCATTTCATGCGATTTGAGATGCCGCTAAGCCCAATAAGCTGTCTGAAATAGGAGCGACGTAAATTGAACAAATGTGATAGAATTTCGCTGAATTCTTATATTAACCAAAGTATAAAATGATCTAATCGGGTCTCTGTTTGCCCTACCCTAGAAGTTTAATCGTGCATTTTACACGCCATTTCATGCGCTTTGAGATGCCGCTTAGCCCAATACGCTATCTGAAATAGGAGCGACGTAAATTGAACAAATGTGATAGAATTTCGCTGAATTCTTAAATTAACCATATTATAAAATGATCTAATCGGGTCCCTGTTTGCTCTACCCTAGAAGTTTAATAGTGCATTTTACTCGCAATTTCATTCGCTTTGAGGTGCCGCTTAACCCAATACGCTATCTGCAATAGGAGCGACATAAATTGAACAAACGTGATAGAATTTTGCTGAATTCTTAAATTAACCATAGTACAAAATGATCTAATCGGGTCTCTGTTTGCCCTACCCTAGAAGTTTAATAGTGCATTTTGCTCGCCATTTCATGCGCTTTGAGATGCCGCTTAGCCCAATACGCTATCTGAAATAGGAGCGACGTAAATTGAACAAATGTGATAGAATTTTGCTGAATTCTTAAATTAACCATAATATAAAATGATCTAATCGGGTCTCTGTTTGCCCTACTCTAGAAGTTTAATAGTGCATTTTGCTCGCCATTTCATGCGCTTTGAGATGCCGCTTAGCCCAATACGCTATCTGAAATAGCAGCGACGTAAATTGAACAAATGT
Source organism: Macropis europaea (assembly GCA_916610135.2). NCBI lineage: Eukaryota > Metazoa > Arthropoda > Insecta > Hymenoptera > Melittidae > Macropis > Macropis europaea. The sequence continues at coordinate 25,958 of CAKAJE020000848.1, forward strand.
GATAGAATATCGCTGAATTCTTAAATTAACTATAATATAAAATGATCTAATCGGGTCACTGATTGCCCTACCCTAGAAGTTTAATAGTGCATTTCACTCTTCATTTCATGCGCTTTGAGATGCCGCTTAGCCCAATACGCTATCGGAAATATGAGCGACGTAACTTGAACAAATGTGATAGAATTTCGCTGAATTCTTATATTAACAAAAATATAAAATGATCTAATCTGGTCTCTGTTCGCCCTAGCCTAGAAGTTTAATAGTGCATTTTGTTTGCCATTTCATTCGATTTGAGATGCCGCTAAGCCCAATAAGCTGTCTGAAATAGGAGCGACGTAAATTGAACAAATGTGATAGAATTTCGCTGAATTCTTAAATTAACCATAATATAAAATGATCTAATCGGGTCCCTGTTTGCTCTACCCTAGAAGTTTAATAGTGCATTTTACTCGCAATTTCATTCGCTTTGAGGTGCCGCTTAACCCAAAACGCTATCTGCAATAGGAGCGACGTAAATTGAACAAACGTGATAGAATTTTGCTGAATTCTTAAATTAACCATAGTACAAAATGATCTAATCGGGTCTCTGTTTGCCCTACCCTAGAAGTTTAATAGTGCATTTTGCTCGCCATTTCATGCGCTTTGAGATGCCGCTTAGCCCAATACGCTATCTGAAATAGGAGCGACGTAAATTGAACAAATGTGATAGAATATCGCTGAATTCTTAAATTAACTATAATATAAAATGATCTAATCGGGTCACTGATTGCCCTACCCTAGAAGTTTAATAGTGCATTTCACTCTTCATTTCATGCGCTTTGAGATGCCGCTTAGCCCAATACGCTATCGGAAATATGAGCGACGTAAATTGAACAAATGTGATAGAATTTCGCTGAATTCTTATATTAACAAAAATATAAAATGATCTAATCGGGTCTCTGTTTGCCCTACCCTAGAAGTTTAATAGTCCATTTTGCTCGCCATTTCATGCGCTTTGAGATGCCGCTTAGCCCAATACGCTATCTGAAATAGGAGCGACGTAAATTGAACAAATGTGATAGAATTTCGCTGAATTCTTAAATTAACTATAATATAAAAGGATCTAATCGGGTCACTGATTGCCCTATCATAGAAGTTTAATAGTGCATTTTACTCGCCATTCCACGCGCTTTAAGATGCCGGCCAGCCCAGTACGCTATCTGAAATAGGAGCGACGTAATTTGAAGAAATGTGATAGAATTACGCTGAATTCTTATATTAACCGTAATATAAAATGATCTAATCCGGTCTCCGTTTGCCCTACCCTAGAAGTATAATTGTCCATTTTATTCGCCATTTCATGCGCTTTGAGATGCCGGTTAGCCCAATACGCTAACTGAAATAGGAGCGACGTAAATAGAACAAATGTGATAGGATTTCCCTGAAATCTTATATTAAACAAAATATAAAATGATCTAATCGGGTCTCTGACTGCCCTATCATAGAAGTTTAACAGTGCATTTTACTCGCCATTCCACGCGCTTTAAGATGCCGCCTAGCCCAGTACGCTGTCTGAAATAGGAGCGACGTAAATTGAACAAATGTGATAGAATCTCCCTGAATACTTATATTAACCTTAATGTAAAATGATCTAATCGGGACTCTGTTCGCCCTACCCTAGAAGTTTAATAGTGCATTTCACTCGTCATTTCATGCGCTTTGAGATGCCGCTTAGCCCAATACGATATCTGAAATAGGAGCGACGTAAATTGAACAAATGTGATAGAATTTCCCTGAATTCTGATATTAACCAAAATATAAAATAATCTAATCGGGTCTCTGATTGCCCTATCATAGAAGTTTAATAGTGCATTTTACTCTCCATTTCACGCGCTCTAAGATGCCGCCTAGCCCAGTACGCTATCTGAAATAGGAGCGACGTAAATTGAACAAATGTGATAGAATTTTGCTGAATTCTTAAATTAACCATAATATAAAATGATCTAATCGGGTCTCTGTTTGCGCTACCCTAGAAGTTTAATAGTGCATTCTACTCGCCATTTCATGCGCTTTGAGATGCCGCTTAGCCCAATACGCTATCTGAAATATGAGCGTCGTAAATTGAACAAATGTGATAGAATTTCCCTGAAATCTTATATTAAACAAAATATAAAATGATCTAATCTGGTCTGTGAATGTCCTATCATAGAAGCTTAATAGTGCATTTTACTCGCCATTCCACGCGGATTAAGATGCCGGCCAGCCCAGTACGCTATCTGAAATAGGAGCGACGTAATTTGAAGAAATGTGATAGAATTACGCTGAATTCTTATATTAACCGTAATATAAAATGAACTAATCGGGTCTCCGTTTGCCTTATCCTAGAAGTATAATAGCGCATTTTACGCGCCATTTCATGCGCTTTGAGATGCCGCTTAGCCCAATACGCTATCTGAAATATGGGCGACGCAAATTGAACAAATGTGATAGAATTTCGCTGAATTCTTATATTAACCATAATATAAAATGATCTAATCGGATCTCTGTTTGCTCTACCCTAGAAGTTTAATAGTGCATTTTACTCGCAATTTCATGCGCTTTGAGGTGCCGCTTAACCCAATACGCTATCGGAAATATGAGCGACGTAAATTGAACAAATGTGATAGAATTTCGCTGAATCCTTATATTAACAAAAATATAAAATGATCTAATCGGGTCTCTGTTTGCCTTATCCTAGAAGTTTAGTATTGCATTGTACTCGCCATTTCATGCGCTTTGAGATGCCGCTTAGCCCAATACGCTATCTGAAACAGGTGCGACGTAAATTGAACAAATGTGATAGAATTTCGCTGAATTCTTAAATTAACTATAATATAAAATGATCCAATCGGGTCACTGATTGCCCTATCATAGAAGTTTAATAGTGCATTTTACTCGCCATTCCACGCGCTTTAAGATGCCGTCCAGCCCAGTACGCTATCTGAAATAGGAGCGACGTAATTTGAAGAAATGTGATAGAATTACGCTGAATTCTTATATTAACCGTAATATAAAATGATCTAATCGTGTCTCTGGCTGCCCTATCATTGAAGTTTAACAGTGCATTTTACTCGCGATTCCACGCGCTTTAAGATGCCGCCTAGCCCAGTACGCTATCTGAAATACGAGCGACGTAAATTCAATAAATGTGATAGAATCTTGTTGAATTCTTAAATTAACCATTATATAAAATGATCTAATCGGGTCTCTGTTTGCCCTACCCTAGGAGTTTAATAGTGCATTTTACTCGCCATTTCATGCGCTTTGAGATGCCGCTTAGCCCAATACGCTATCTGAAATATCAGCGACACGAATTGAACAAATGTGATAGAATTTCCCTGTAATCTTGTATTAAACAAAATATAAAATGATCTAATCGCGTCTCTGATTGCCCTATCATACAAGTTTGATAGTGCATTTTACTCGCCACTCCACGCGCTTTAGGATGCCGCCTAGCCCAGTGCGCTATCCGAAATAGGAGCGACGTAAATTGAACAAATGTGATAGAATTTTGCTGAATTCTTAAATTAACCATAATATAAAATGATCTAATCGGGTCTCTGTTTGCCCTACCCTAGAAGTTTAATAGTGCATTTTACTCGCCATTTCATGCGCTTTGAGATGCCGCTTAGCCCAATACGCTATCTGAAATATCAGCGACAAGAATTGAACAAATGTGATAGAATTTCCCTGAAATCTTGTATTAAACAAAATATAAAATGATCTAATCGCGTCTCTGATTGCCCTATCATACAAGTTTAATAGTGCATTTTACTCGCCACTCCACGCGCTTTAGGATGCCGCCTAGCCCAGTACGCTATCCGAAATAGGAGCGACGTAACTTGAACAAATGTGATAGAATTTTGCTGAATTCTTAAATTAACCATAATATAAAATGATCTAATCGGGTCTCTGTTTGCCCCACCCTAGAAGTATAATAGTGCATTTTACTCGCCATTTCATGCGCTTTGAGATGCCGCTTAGCGCAATACGCTATCTGAAATAGGAGCGACCTAAATTGAACGAATGTGATAGAATTTTGCTGAATTCTTAAATTAACCATAATAAAAAATGATCTAATCGGGTCTCTGCTTGCCCTACCCTAGAAGTTTAATAGTGCATTTTACTCGTCATTTCATGCGCTTTGAGATGCCGCTTTGCCCAATACGCTATCTGAAATAGGAGCGACGTAAATTGAACGAATGTGATAGAATTTCGCTCAATTCATAAATTAACCATAATATAAACTGATCTAATCGGGTCTCTGTTTGCCCTACCCTAGAACTTTAATAGTGCATTTTATTCGCCATTTCATACGCTTTGAGATGCCGCTTTGCCCAATACGCTATCTGAAATAGGAGCTACGTAAATTGGACAAATGTGATACAATATCGCTGAATTCTTAAATTAACTATAATATAAAATGATTTAATCGGGTCACTGATTGCCCTACCCTAGAAGTTTAATAGTGCATTTCACTCTTCATTTCATGCGCTTTGAGATGCCGCTTAGCCCAATACGCTATCTGAAATATGAGCGTCGTAAATTGAACAAATGTGATAGAATTTCCCTGAAATCTTATATTAAACAAAATATAAAATGATCTAATCTGGTCTGTGAATGTCCTATCATAGAAGCTTACTAGTGCATTTTACTCGCCATTCCACGCGGATTAAGATGCCGGCCAGCCCAGTACGCTATCTGAAATAGGAGCGACGTAATTTGAAGAAATGTGATAGAATTACGCTGAATTCTTATATTAACCGTAATATAAAATGAACTAATCGGGTCTCCGTTTGCCTTATCCTAGAAGTATAATAGCGCATTTTACGCGCCATTTCATGCGCTTTGAGATGCCGCTTAGCCCAATACGCTATCTGAAATATGGGCGACGCAAATTGAACAAATGTGATAGAATTTCGCTGAATTCTTATATTAACCATAATATAAAATGATCTAATCGGATCTCTGTTTGCTCTACCCTAGAAGTTTAATAGTGCATTTTACTCGCAATTTCATGCGCTTTGAGGTGCCGCTTAACCCAATACGCTATCGGAAATATGAGCGACGTAAATTGAACAAATGTGATAGAATTTCGCTGAATCCTTATATTAACAAAAATATAAAATGATCTAATCGGGTCTCTGTTTGCCTTATCCTAGAAGTTTAGTATTGCATTGTACTCGCCATTTCATGCGCTTTGAGATGCCGCTTAGCCCAATACGCTATCTGAAACAGGTGCGACGTAAATTGAACAAATGTGATAGAATTTCGCTGAATTCTTAAATTAACTATAATATAAAATGATCCAATCGGGTCACTGATTGCCCTATCATAGAAGTTTAATAGTGCATTTTACTCGCCATTCCACGCGCTTTAAGATGCCGTCCAGCCCAGTACGCAATCTGAAATAGGAGCGACGTAATTTGAAGAAATGTGATAGAATCTTGTTGAATTCTTAAATTAACCATTATATAAAATGATCTAATCGGGTCTCTGTTTGCCCTACCCTAGGAGTTTAATAGTGCATTTTACTCGCCATTTCATGCGCTTTGAGATGCCGCTTAGCCCAATACGCTATCTGAAATATCAGCGACACGAATTGAACAAATGTGATAGAATTTCCCTGAAATCTTGTATTAAACAAAATATAAAATGATCTAATCGCGTCTCTGATTGCCCTATCATACAAGTTCGATAGTGCATTTTACTCGCCACTCCACGCGCTTTAGGATGCCGCCTAGCCCAGTGCGCTATCCGAAATAGGAGCGACGTAAATTGAACAAATGTGATAGAATTTTGCTGAATTCTTAAATTAACCATAATATAAAATGATCTAATCGGGTCTCTGTTTGCCCTACCCTAGAAGTTTAATAGTGCATTTTACTCGCCATTTCATGCGCTTTGAGATGCCGCTTAGCCCAATACGCTATCTGAAATATCAGCGACAAGAATTGAACAAATGTGATAGAATTTCCCTGAAATCTTGTATTAAACAAAATATAAAATGATCTAATCGCGTCTCTGATTGCCCTATCATACAAGTTTAATAGTGCATTTTACTCGCCACTCCACGCGCTTTAGGATGCCGCCTAGCCCAGTACGCTATCCGAAATAGGAGCGACGTAACTTGAACAAATGTGATAGAATTTTGCTGAATTCTTAAATTAACCATAATAAAAAATGATCTAATCGGGTCTCTGCTTGCCCTACCCTAGAAGTATAATAGTGCATTTTACTCGCCATTTCATGCGCTTTGAGATGCCGCTTAGCGCAATACGCTATCTGAAATAGGAGCGACCTAAATTGAACGAATGTGATAGAATTTTGCTGAATTCTTAAATTAACCATAATAAAAAATGATCTAATCGGGTCTCTGCTTGCCCTACCCTAGAAGTTTAATAGTGCATTTTACTCGTCATTTCATGCGCTTTGAGATGCCGCTTTGCCCAATACGCTATCTGAAATAGGAGCGACGTAAATTGAACGAATGTGATAGAATTTCGCTCAATTCATAAATTAACCATAATATAAACTGATCTAATCGGGTCTCTGTTTGCCCTACCCTAGAACTTTAATAGTGCATTTTATTCGCCATTTCATACGCTTTGAGATGCCGCTTTGCCCAATACGCTATCTGAAATAGGAGCTACGTAAATTGGACAAATGTGATACAATATCGCTGAATTCTTAAATTAACTATAATATAAAATGATTTAATCGGGTCACTGATTGCCCTACCCTAGAAGTTTAATAGTGCATTTCACTCTTCATTTCATGCGCTTTGAGATGCCGCTTAGCCCAATACGCTATCGGAAATATGAGCGACGTAAATTGAACAAATGTGATAGAATTTCGCTGAATTCTTATATTAACAAAAATATAAAATGATCTAATCGGCTCTCTGTTTGCCCTACCCTAGAAGTTTAATAGTGCATTTTGCTCGCCATTTCATGCGCTTTGAGATGCCGCTTAGCCCAATACGCTATCTGAAATAGGAGCGACGTAAATTGAACAAATGTGATAGAATTTCGCTGAATTCTTAAATTAACTATAATATAAAAGGATCTAATCGGGTCACTGATTGCCCTATCATAGAAGTTTAATAGTGCATTTTGCTCGCCATTTCATGCGCTTTGAGATGCCGCTTAGCCCAATACGCTATCTGAAATAGGAGCGACGTAAATTGAACAAATGTGATAGAATTTCGCTGAATTCTTAAATTAACTATAATATAAAATGATCTAATCGGGTCGCTGATTGCCCTATCATAGAAGTTTAATAGTGAATTGTACTCGCCATTTCATGCGCTTTGAGATGCCGCTTAGCCCAATACGCTATCTGAAATAGGAGCGACGTAAATTGAACAAATGTGATAGAATTTCGCTGAATTCTTAAATTAACTATAATATAAAATGATCTAATCGGGTCGCTGATTGCCCTATCATAGAAGTTTAATAGTGAATTTTACTCGCCATTCCACGCGCTTTAAGATGCCGCCTCGCCCAGTACGCTATCTGAGATAGGAGAGACGTAAGTTGAACAAATGTGATAGAATTTCGCTGAATTCTTAAATTAACTATAATATAAAATGATCTAATCGGGTCACTGATTGCCCTACCCTAGAAGTTTAATAGTGCATTTTACTTGCCATTTCATGCGCTTTGAGATGCCGCTTAGCCCAATACGCTATCTGAAATATGTGCGACGTAAATTGAACAAATGTGATAGAATTTCGCTGAATTCTTATATTAACCATAATATAAAATGATCTAATCGGGTATCTGTTTGCCTTATCCTAGAAGTTTAATAGTGCATTATACTCGCCATTTCATGCGCTTCGAGATGCCGCTTAACCCAACACGCTATCTGCAATAGGAGCGACGTAAATTGAACAAACGTTATAGAATTTTGCTGAATTCTTAAATTAACCAAAATATAAAATAATCTAATCGGGTCTCTGATTGCCCTATCATAGAAGTTTAATAGTGCATTTTACTCGCCATTTCACGCGCTCTAAGATGCCGCCTAGCCCAGTACGCTATCTGAAATAGGAGCGACGTAAATTGAACAAATGTGATAGAATTTTGCTGAATTCTTAAATTAACCATAATATAAAATGATCTAATCGGGTCTCTGTTTGTACTACCCTAGAAGTTTAATAGTGCGTTCTACTCGCAATTTCATGCGCTTTGAGGTGCCGCTTAACCCAATACGCTATCTGCAATAGGAGCGACGGAAATTGAACAAATGTGATAGAATATCGCTGAATTCTTAAATTAACTATAATATAAAATGATCTAATCGGGTCACTGATTGCCCTACCCTAGAAGTTTAATAGTGCATTTTACGAGCCATTTCATGCGCTTTGAGATGCCGCTTAGCCCAATACGCTATCGGAAATATGAGCGACGTAAATTGAACAAATGTGATAGAATTTTGCTGAATTCTTAAATTAACCATAATATAAAATGATCTAATCGGGTCACTGATTGCCCTACCCTAGAAGTTTAATAGTGCATTTTACGCGCCATTTCATGCGCTTTGAGATGCCGCTTAGCCCAATACGCTATCGGAAATATGAGCGACGTAAATTGAACAAATGTGATAGAATTTCGCTGAATTCTTATATTAACAAAAATATAAAATGATCTAATCGGGTCTCTGTTTGCCTTATCCTAGAAGTTTAGTATTGCATTTTACTCTCCATTACACGCGCTTTAAGATGCCGGCCAGCCCAGTACGCTATCCGAAATAGGAGCGACGTAAATTGAACAAATGTGATAGAATTTCCCTGAATTCTTATATTACCCTTAGTGTAAAATGATCTAATCGGGTCTCTGTTCGCCCTACCCTAGAAGTTTAATAGTGCATTTCACTCGTCATTTCATGCGCTTTCAGTTGCCGCTTAGCCCAATACGCTATCTGAAATAGGAGCGACGTAAATTGAACAAATGTGATAGAATTTCCCTGAAATCTTATATTAAACAAAATATAAAATGATCTAATCGGGTCTCTGATTGCCCTATCATAGAAGATTAGTAGTGCATTTTACTCGCCATTCCGCCCGCTTTAAGATGCCGCCTAGCCCAGTACGCTATCTGAAATAGGAGAGACGTAAGTTGAACAAATGTGATAGAATTTCGCTGAATTCTTTCATTAACATTAATGTAAAATGATCTAATCGAGTCTCTGTTTGCCCTACCATAGAATTTTAATAGTGCATTCTACTCGCCATTCCACCCGCTTTAAGATGCCGCCTAGCCCAGTACGCTATCTGAAATAGGAGCGACGTAAATTGAACAAATGTGATAGAATTTTGCTGAAATCTTGTATTAAACAAAATATAAAATGATCTAATCGCGTCTCTGATTGCCCTATCATACAAGTTTAATAGTGCATTTTACTCGCCACTCCACGCGCTTTAGGATGCCGCCTAGCCCAGTACGCTATCCGAAATAGGAGCGACGTAAATTGAACAAATGTGATAAAATTTTGCTGAATTCTTAAATTAACCATAATATAAAATGATCTAATCGGGTCTCTGTTTGCCCTACCCTAGAAGTTTAATAGTGCATTTTACTCGCCATTTCATGCGCTTTGAGATGCCGCGTAACCCAATACGCTATCTGAAATAGGAGCAACGAATGTTGAACAAATGTGATAGAATTTCGCTGAATTATTTTATTAACCAGAATGTAAAATGATCTAATCGGGTCTCTGTTCGCCCTAGCCTAGAAGTTTAATAGTGCATTTTACTCGTCATTTCATGCGCTTTGAGATGCCGCTTTGCCCAATACGCTATCTGAAATAGGAGCGACGTAAATTGAACAAATGTGATCGAATTTCACTGAATTCTTATATTAACCAAAATATAAAATGATCTAATCGGGTCTCTGATTGCCCTAGCATAGAAGTTTAATAGTGCATTTTACTTGCCATTTCCTGCGCTTTGAGATGCCGCTTAGCCCAATACGCTATCTGAAATATGAGCGACGTAAATTGAACAAATGTGATAGAATTTCGCTGAATTCTTATATTAACCATAATATAAAATGATCTAATCGGGTATCTGTTTGCCTTATCCTAGAAGTTTAATAGTGCATTATACTCGCCATTTCATGCGCTTCGAGATGCCACTTAACCCAACACGCTATCTGCAATAGGAGCGACGTAAATTGAACAAACGTGATAGAATTTTGCTGAATTCTTAAATTAACTATAATATAAAATGATCTAATCGGGTCACTGATTGCCCTACCCTAGAAGTTTAATAGTGCATTTTACGCGCCATTTCATGCGCTTTGAGCTGCCGCTTAGCCCAATACGCTATCGGAAATATGAGCGACGTAAATTGAACAAATGTGATAGAATATCGCTGAATTCTTAAATTAACTATAATATAAAATGATCTAATCGGGTCACTGATTGCCCTACCCTAGAAGTTTAATAGTGCATTTTACGCGCCATTTCATGCGCTTTGAGATGCCGCTTAGCCCAATACGCTATCGGAAATATGAGCGACGTAAATTGAACAAATGTGATAGAATTTCGCTGAATTCTTAAATTAACTATAATATAAAATGATCTAATCGGATCACTGATTGCCCTACCCTAGAAGTTTAATAGTGCATTTTACGCGCCATTTCATGCGCTTCGAGATGCCGCTTAGCCCAATACGCTATCGGAAATATGAGCGACGTAAATTGAACAAATGTGAAAGAATTTCGCTGAATTCTTATATTAACCATAATATAAAATGATCTAATCGGGTATCTGTTTGCCTTATCCTAGAAGTTTAATAGTGAATTATACTCGCCATTTCATGCGCTTCGAGATGCCGCTTAACCCAACACGCTATCTGCAATAGGAGCGACGTAAATTGAACAAACGTTATAGAATTTTGCTGAATTCTTAAATTAACCAAAATATAAAATAATCTAATCGGGTCTCTGATTGCCCTATCATAGAAGTTTAATAGTGCATTTTACACGTCATTTCACGCGCTCTAAGATGCCGCCTAGCCCAGTACGCTATCTGAAATAGGAGCGACGTAAATTGAACAAATGTGATAGAATTTTGCTGAATTCTTAAATTAACCATAATATAAAATGATCTAATCGGGTCTCTGTTTGTACTACCCTAGAAGTTTAATAGTGCATTCTACTCGCAATTTCATGCGCTTTGAGGTGCCGCTTAACCCAATACGCTATCTGCAATAGGAGCGACGGAAATTGAACAAATGTGATAGAATATCGCTGAATTCTTAAATTAACTATAATATAAAATGATCTAATCGGGTCACTGATTGCCCTGCCCTAGAAGTTTAATAGTGCATTTTACGCGCCATTTCATGCGCTTTGAGATGCCGCTTAGCCCAATACGCTATCGGAAATATGAGCGACGTAAATTGAACAAATGTGATAGAATTTCGCTGAATTCTTATATTAACAAAAATATAAAATGATCTAATCGGGTCTCTGTTTGCCTTATCCTAGAAGTTTAGTATTGCATTTTACTCGCCATTCCACGCGCTTTAAGATGCCGGCCAGCCCAGTACGCTATCTGAAATAGGAGCGACGTAAATTGAACAAATGTGATAGAATTTCCCTGAATTCTTATATTACCCTTAGTGTAAAATGATCTAATCGGGTCTCTGTTCGCCCTACCCTAGAAGTTTAATAGTGCATTTCACTCGTCATTTCATGCGCTTTCAGTTGCCGCTTAGCCCAATACGCTATCTGAAATAGGAGCGACGTAAATTGAACAAATGTGATAGAATTTCCCTGAAATCTTATATTAAACAAAATATAAAATGATCTAATCGGGTCTCTGATTGCCCTATCATAGAAGATTAGTAGTGCATTTCACTCGCCATTCCGCCCGCTTTAAGATGCCGCCTAGCCCAGTACGCTATCTGAAATAGGAGAGACGTAAGTTGAACAAATGTGATAGAATTTCGCTGAATTCTTTCATTAACATTAATGTAAAATGATCTAATCGATTCTCTGTTTGCCCTACCATAGAATTTTAATAGTGCATTCTACTCGCCATTCCACCCGCTTTAAGATGCCGCCTAGCCCAGTACGCTATCTGAAATAGGAGCGACGTAAATTGAACAAATGTGATAGAATTTTGCTGAAATCTTGTATTAAACAAAATATAAAATGATCTAATCGCGTCTCTGATTGCCCTATCATACAAGTTTAATAGTGCATTTTACTCGCCACTCCACGCGCTTTAGGATGCCGCCTAGCCCAGTACGCTATCCGAAATAGGAGCGACGTAAATTGAACAAATGTGATAAAATTTTGCTGAATTCTTAAATTAACCATAATATAAAATGATCTAATCGGGTCTCTGTTTTCCCTACCCTAGAAGTTTAATAGTGCATTTTACTCGCCATTTCATGCGCTTTGAGATGCCGCGTAACCCAATACGCTATCTGAAATAGGAGCAACGAATGTTGAACAAATGTGATAGAATTTCGCTGAATTATTTTATTAACCAGAATGTAAAATGATCTAATCGGGTCTCTGTTCGCCCTAGCCTAGAAGTTTAATAGTGCATTTTACTCGTCATTTCATGCGCTTTGAGATGCCGCTTTGCCCAATACGCTATCTGAAATAGGAGCGACGTAAATTGAACAAATGTGATAGAATTTCACTGAATTCTTATATTAACCAAAATATAAAATGATCTAATCGGGTCTCTGATTGCCCTAGCATAGAAGTTTAATAGTGCATTTTACTTGCCATTTCCTGCGCTTTGAGATGCCGCTTAGCCCAATACGCTATCTGAAATATGAGCGACGTAAATTGAACAAATGTGATAGAATTTCGCTGAATTCTTATATTAACCATAATATAAAGTGATCTAATCGGGTATCTGTTTGCCTTATCCTAGAAGTTTAATAGTGCATTATACTCGCCATTTCATGCGCTTCGAGATGCCACTTAACCCAACACGCTATCTGCAATAGGAGCGACGTAAATTGAACAAACGTGATAGAATTTTGCTGAATTCTTAAATTAACTATAATATAAAATGATCTAATCGGGTCACTGATTGCCCTACCCTAGAAGTTTAATAGTGCATTTTACGCGCCATTTCATGCGCTTTGAGCTGCCGCTTAGCCCAATACGCTATCGGAAATATGAGCGACGTAAATTGAACAAATGTGATAGAATATCGCTGAATTCTTAAATTAACTATAATATAAAATGATCTAATCGGGTCACTGATTGCCCTACCCTAGAAGTTTAATAGTGCATTTTACGCGCCATTTCATGCGCTTTGAGATGCCGCTTAGCCCAATACGCTATCGGAAATATGAGCGACGTAAATTGAACAAATGTGATAGAATTTCGCTGAATTCTTAAATTAACTATAATATAAAATGATCTAATCGGGTCACTGATTGCCCTACCCTAGAAGTTTAATAGTGCATTTTACTTGCCATTTCATGCGCTTTGAGATGCCGCTTAGCCCAATACGCTATCTGAAATATGAGCGACGTAAATTGAACAAATGTGATAGAATTTCGCTGAATTCTTATATTAACCATAATATAAAATGATCTAATCGGGTATCTGTTTGCCTTATCCTAGAAGTTTAATAGTGCATTATACTCGCCATTTCATGCGCTTCGAGATGCCGCTTAACCCAACACGCTATCTGCAATAGGAGCGACGTAAATTGAACAAACGTTATAGAATTTTGCTGAATTCTTAAATTAACCAAAATATAAAATAATCTAATCGGGTCTCTGATTGCCCTATCATAGAAGTTTAATAGTGCATTTTACTCGCCATTTCACGCGCTCTAAGATGCCGCCTAGCCCAGTACGCTATCTGAAATAGGAGCGACGTAAATTGAACAAATGTGATAGAATTTTGCTGAATTCTTAAATTAACCATAATATAAAATGATCTAATCGGGTCTCTGTTTGCACTACCCTAGAAGTTTAATAGTGAATTCTACTCGCAATTTCATGCGCTTTGAGGTGCCGCTTAATCCAATACGCTATCTGCAATAGGAGCGACGGAAATTGAACAAATGTGATAGAATATCGCTGAATTCTTAAATTAACTATAATATAAAATGATCTAATCGGGTCACTGATTGCCCTACCCTAGAAGTTTAATAGTGCATTCTACTCGCCATTTCATGCGCTTTGAGATGCCGCGTAACCCAATACGCTATCTGAAATAGGAGCAACGAAAGTTGAACAAATGTGATAGAATTTCGCTGAATTATTTTATTAACCAGAATGTAAAATGATCTAATAGGGTCTCTGTTCGCCCTAGCCTAGAAGTTTAATAGTGCATTTTATTCGCCATTTCATGCGCTTTGTGATGCCGCGTAGCCCAATACGCTATCTGAAATAGGAGCGACGTAAACTGAACAAATGTGACAGAATTTCCCTGAATTCTTATATTAACCTTAATGTAAAATGATCTAATCGGGTCTCTGTTCGCCCTACCCTAGAAGTTTAATAGTGCATTT